>JAOBSW010000424.1:0-183223 GCA_026214975.1 Gentiana macrophylla | reverse complement strand
AATAAAGGCTTACTCTACCAAATTCATTATGCTCATTTGCACCACCACTTTCACCACCGTGAATCCACTTTCATCGCTTCAAGCACCACCGCCTTTAAACCAAATCATAGCTATATATCCACCGCAAAGCACCACTTATCTCATCGTGATAATTTCGATGTATCACCGCTGTTCTCTAAACTCTTCGCCAGCTTGTAGAAGAGTCTCAGACATCGGTTGTTTTGCTCGGTTATTTTCCCCAAACACATTGTTGGGGCCGCTTATAATGGTATTGATAGTGTATTCTTGGGGAGATTATCTAGTCAGCGATCCGGATCTGTAGATCGGTCCTTTCTTCGCTGAGCCTCATCCCGCCTCCCGGTCTTGACATTAATTCCATCGCTTGAAGTCTTTGTAACCTCGAGGCTCGGAGTTCTGGATCGGTCGACGACCTATTCGGCCTTTTCTTCCATAATTGATGTTGTGCTCGATCTATCCTTTCTGGGGTCCTCTCATCGCTACGGAGTTCGGGCCGACCTTTCCTCTCAATTATTGTGCAGAACTCCGCTCAGATGACCTGCCTCATAGGATGAAGTCCTCTCCTCGCAAAGCTCCTTTCTTTCCCACCCGATCTCCTCGATCATGCAATCATCCGGTCCTAGACCGATTTCCCTCTTCTTATATGAACATTCTTCACTTATCCATTTTGGTTTCTCCTTTTTCCAATTCTCTTTTTGGTTGGTTAGGTTCTTCTCCTTGGCAATGCTTGTATGTCATTTCCATACATTCTTCTATAGAACTGGGAAGGTTGTTGTTCAGCTTGGCATACAATCTTCCTTCCTGTAGTCATTCTACGAATTCTTCATTGAATCTTTTGAGATATTGGAGCACGGTCTCCTCTTTCTTCTCCTTAATGGTGAGGAGATGAGTTGTGTTTTCTTTGGCATGGATTTGTATGATGAAAGCATTGACAAACGCCTTCCTAGTGTCGGGAAGTTGTAGATCGACCTCCTACCGGCAATTTCTAATCCATTCACGAGCCCTGCGCCGTGAGTAGTGCGTGGAAGGCCTTGCACTTCATCTCGCCTGATCATCAGACAAGGTTCATGTGTGTGATACACTAGAAAAGGTGATCCGATGGGTCTTAGATCCGCCACATGTGTCCATCTTGAGGAACCTTAAACCTAGCAAATAGCTAGGTAGGCCTCAATATGTTCGGAGAAATAGGAGATGAACGAAACTCGCTTAATTTCCTTCCCATTATTGCATCGAGCTCCGCCCTCCGCTACTTCCAAATTTGGGGATCGAGTGGCTTCTTCCCAGTGTTTGGCATGGATGATTGATCCTCCCGCTTACTTTGCCTCAGATCGTGCGTAGGCATTTTTTCTTGCTCTTGTTCATCCTCTCCAAATCCTCATCCCGTGTACTGCATTGAGGATGGCTTGTCTAGTTTCTCGCATCCATGGCCATTAGTCGATCTAATGCTTGGTAATGGATCAAAATCTACCTTCAACTTGGCTTTCAGGTGGTCGGTGGTTGTTGCTTCTCCACCGCTTAGTGTTTTGACCACCTCGGCATTCTATACCTCTTTATTTTCGTGTCTTCACCATGGTGATCTTGGGTAATGCCATAAAAGAGGCCCTTCTTCTAGCGCCAAATGATGAAGTTGGATCTCATATAACAAAATAATCCGCGCCAGATCTCCCAAAGTGAAAATTATCAAGATCCGGAAAGCCTGAGTAAATATGAAAGAGGGGTGGTTTTGTGGGGATTAGACTAAGCCTCGAGATAATGTTTATCCTAATTTGCCTATGTATCCTGTATAGTGCTATGAATCAAGTTTCTTCGTAGTTCTTGGGATCATTATATATAGGGGCTTGTGCTCCTGTGGCATGCATAAAGCCTTATCCATTGTGAACTCTATTTTAAGGCCCCTTAACAAATGGATGATTTCAAATTAATCTCTTTGATTTTGGAGGGGATTTGAATAATAAGGTCGAGTCTTTATGACCGAAGATTCTTTCCATACTTATCTAATGTCGGGGTAGCTCGCCGACCGTGCAGTCGAGCCTCTTGAGGTCGTTATGACCCAAATCGCGCCGACTCTACTCCGTTAGCGCCTCGACCGACTGCTGTGGACTAGAGGTGAGCTAGGCCAACCTCCCACCTAGAGTTCGATTTTCCCTTAGGCTTAAGATGGGGCTCCTGGCCCTTAATGTTATGGTTTCATTAAATGTTTCGTAAGTACGAGGATGACACGCCATGCGAGGTGCATCCCACCTCCTTTAATATACACACGAAAACAACAATAATATTTATACAATAAGTATGTATATGACTACAAGTTTGTGTTTGTACATATATGTATACATGTGTATGTATGTATATGTGTGTGTATGTATCCATAGAGATATATACATACATACACACACACACACACACACACATATATATATATATATATATATATATATATATATATATATATATATATATATATACATATATATATGTACATGGTTAGGTTTGTTGTAATGTTTATATATTTTGTATCATATCGTAGATGGGTTATTGAGATTGTGTTTTTACCTCCGCTATAAAATAATTGATAATGATTTATGAGGAACAGATGGCCGGATAGAGTCACAGAACAAACCTTAGATTTTTGATTTATCGGATGGCTTACTTCCACCTTCGGCTTTACCAAAGTCGGCTTGAGAATGAGAAAGATGCTTTATTGAGAAGACCTAACGAAATTTTCTATGAGTTACGCCATATAAGGAGCCCCAATACAATGTCTATGTTGTTGTTTTGAGGGTCTTGATTGATCACCAATGCTTTGAATAAACTCTCGCAATTTTATGAAAATCGGATCCTCGCAATCACGCCAGATATCGCTGTCCTTCTTAAATTTATTCGACCCTCTAACTTGTCCGGAGTATCACGAATAATTTAAGTGAGATACTGACTGAGAGCCTTGCCTTTTGTCTAGGACAAAATAAATCAAAAGATTACTTGAAGTGTTTAGATGTTTAAGAATTTTTCAAGGATGCATTCATTTGTTGTCTATATGTTCAACAATGTAAAAGGACCTTTATAGTACTTGGATTGCAGAGAAATAAGTTACAAGTTCGTATTTTAAGGTTACAACCTAAGTGAAAAGGTATCACTTGGTTATAACCACTTAAAAAGACCAAGAGGCACCTAAAAATCGCTGCCATACAAAGTGGCGCCTGTGGCGCACTGTGATCATCGTAAATCCGCCAAACTTTCTCGCTCAACTTTAGGCATGTCAAGTACCACAGCGGGCGCCTCACACTGCTTTTCACCAAAATCTGATTTTTGGTCCTTTAACTGGTTTTCTCGTCCTTTAAGTGATTTTCTCGAACTATACTTACTTATTCTCATCCGTATACTCATATACACTTATATAAGCGTGCACTCCGCACTCTCCAAACTTATTATTAAGTGTTACGAGTATATCCATCCTTGTACTAAACCCCGATTACCTCAACGGCTTGTGATTATACTTAAATCACCAACATTCCTCCCCATTTAAGTGTAATCCTTGGTTTAGTAAAACAAAACAAATCATAAAACAAACTAACTCATGATTCAATGAAAATGTCACGATGATTGAATTTCCATCTAGCATTATTACACGCAAATATTCGAGTATCAGGTGTGACTAAGCATTGAACCCCTTACACATTTTGAATACATGTACATAACAATACACATGAATTGAAACTACTTCAAAGTATTATACTTGACACCATTTCTTGAAAACCGGCCTGTGTCCATATCCATTCTTGAGCATTTAGAAAGCCAACCCAACTTTCCTTGAAGCGCCATACTTCATACTCATATAGGTGAATCTTTTATTTACCGTGGCACCAGATTAGCACTTTTATAAGATTCATTAAGATAACACTTCAACCTAATCTCACAGTAAATAAGACATACCTTCGGGATTAATACATGTGCTCAAGTTTCCAAAACAAAGCTTACCACATTGAATTTAGCCTAAGGCATTGTACCAAAGGGAAATTGGGCGGCCCCATATACGTAAACTTATACAGTTGTAGTCCCATCCCGACTACCGACTTTTGTAACAAGTCCTTAGCCAATCCTTTCACAAATGATCACCAAATTTCTTTGAGATCTCACATACACAACCGATATCACCCCGTGAGAGATCAACTCACGCATCGCGCTATGCCTAACGCCTAAGTGTCGTGATTTACCATTATACACATGACTATATGCTTTAGACATAAGGTAGATGAGCTATCACAATGGATAGATATTGGTGATATTTGTTTAGGCCATAAAGGAATTTCATGAATCAAATTCATAAACCATTCTGCCTCTTTACCGGCTGCTGTCAAGGCAATAAACTCCGACTCCATAGTCGAGCTAGATATACATGTTTGTTTCTTATAAGGCCAAGATATAGCGCCTCCTCCTAAAACAAACACCCATCCACTTGTAGAAGAATGATCTTCTACATTAGATATCCAACTAGCATCCGAATATCCTTCAATCACCGAAGGATATGCAACATAAGTCAAACCAAAATCTTTGGTAGATTTTTGATATCTCAATACACGAACAACCGCTTCCAATGATGCTACCACTGGGTTACTAGTATATCTACTTAGTTTCCCAACTGCATAGGCAATATCCGGTCGTGTACTAGTCATTGCATACATCAAACAGCCAATGACTCATGAATATTCAAGTTGATTCACCTGCTTTCACCTTTATTAGGTCCAAGCTTCTCACGGGCTCCATGGGAGAATTTTCCGAATACAATTTTCACAATTAAACTTTTTCAACACTTTCTCAATATAATGAGACTGTGTTAGTGAAAATCCTCCCCTGCCTTTCTGATTATAATACCAAGAATTACATCCGCCTCCCCATGTCTTTCATAGAGAATTTAGAAGATAAGAGTTCTTTACACTTATCAACTTGATTTTGGTTCGTACTCAAAATCAACATGTCATTGACATATAGACAGATTATCACACTGCTACTTTCTTATCAAATCTACTATAAATGCACTTGTCCGACCGATTGAGTTTAAATCCACTAGTCAAGACAACCTCATCAAACTTTGGATGCCATTGTTTAGAGCTTGTTTAAGTCCATACAATGATTTTACAAGTTTACACACCTTATGCTCGTTACCGGGCATAATAAATCCTTCCGGTTGCTTCATGTATATTTCCTCATCCAAATCTCCATTTAGAAACGCTGCTTTAACATCCATTTGATGGATCACCAAGTTATGAATTGTGGCTAAGGCAATCAATAACCTGATTGAGGAGATTCTAGCAACGGAGCATAAGTATCGAAATAATCAATACCTTCATTTTGCCTAAAGCCTTGTATAACTAACCGGGCTTTATATCGATCAACAAGCATCCGCCAACTCTCATTTTCTTTTTTGAAAATCCATTTGCAACCTAATGGTTTGCAACCACGTGGTAAATCCGTAAGAATCCACATATTATTACCCATTATGGAATCCATCTCATCATTGATGGCTTCTTTCCAAAATGATACATCCCGAGATCCCATCACCTCGTAAAATGTTCTTGGATCATCCTCAATATTGTAGCAATATGAGTATTGATATCCAACTTCATTTCTCTAACCTTCCACCAAGTAAGTAACAAAATCTGGTGGAAATGTTTTAGCTATTCTAGCCCTCTTACTTCTTCTCAGTTCGTAAGACTCAACTTGAGAATCATTATTCTCCACATTCTCCACTCCAACTATCGTAGAGCAATAGCCTTTGGTCTAGGAATAGATGTAAATCTATTCTCATCAAAGATAGCATCTCGTGATTCTATAACCGAATGTGCAGCCACAGAATCACTAGGTTAGATAACATAAAACCTATAAGCCTTTGAATGGCTTGCATATCCAATGAAAATGAAATCGATGCCTCTTTCTCCTAAAGTTTAAATTTTAGGATCGGGAAGTTTAACAACCGCCCTGCTGCCCCAAACTTTTAAGTAATTCAAGTTTGGTTTCTTTTGAACCAAAGTTCATATTGCAGCGTAATTCCTTTTATTAGGAATTCGCTTAGTAGATAACAGTCCGTTAACATGGCCTCACCCCAAAATCCACCGCTCAATCCCGAGTAGGGTAACATGGAATTTACCATCTCTTTTAGTACGGTTCTTCCTTTCCGCAATGCCATTTTGTTGTGGCGATATCGGTGCAAGAACCTCGTGTATAATACCACACGACCCAAATCATAGTATTCTCCACCTCTATCGGTATGAAAACGCTTGATACTTGAATTTAATTGCAATTCAACTTCACTTATATAAACTTTAAACTTATCAAGTGCTTCTGCCTTTTGTATTAAGTAAATATACATAAAAAGCTTAGTATGATCATCTATAAAAGTAACAACATATTTCTTATTTCCCAAAGAAGGTGTGGCATAAAGATCACACATCACTATGGATAAGTTCCAAAATTGTAGACGACCTTTCAACACCATGAAAAGGTTGTCTTACAATCTTAGTAAGCATACAAGTAGTACACTTATCCATATTGATATCAAAAGGGGGAATCAAAGCATTCTTACGCATAACATGCATACGTTTGTAATGTACATGTCCTAATCGTGCATGCCACAACTTTGAAATATTAACATCAGAAATATGCATGACTTGATTAACTTTATTATTAACAACATTAAGCATAAACATGTCATTACACGTATAGCCAAAACCAACAAATACACCATGTTTGGATAATATAAACCTATCGGACTCATATAATGGTTTGTAGCCCGATTTACACAACAAAGCACCAAACAAGGTTTTTCCGAATGCATGGCACAAATAAAACATTAAATAGTTTTACAGATTTCCCGTAACTAAAATTTAAAGTAATTGTTCCAAAGCCACAAATTACACCTTCGACTCGCTTCCCCCATCTTTAAGATAGATCCATCGCTCAACTCGGTTCAAAGTCTTCAAACCAAATCGATCTTTGCATACATGTCTTGTTGCTCCTCGAGTCGATCCACCACGTAACATCATCATCCTACATATAAAAGCTTCGTAAATAAATGGCACATAATTCATTACCGAATTAACACCAAAATTAACATTCGACCTTGATGATGTGGTGGTCCTTGGTCTTTCGACTCTTGCTCTGACCCTTGCCTTTACCATTCTTTCAACTCGGCAATCAGCCTTTGTAGTGTCCTCGTCTTACCACAAATCCAACATGCCCCTTTTGGCCTTTTCCCGGATTCTTTGTCATTCGACTTTTTCTTTTTCTTGCCATGGTATTTCCCTTTGTTAGTTTTAGAACTCTCCCCAGCCTCCATCACATGAATGGAAGTGGATTCATCAATTTCCTTGCCCTTGGTTTTAACCCCCTCCTGCGCCCTGAGGGATTCCTCAATGCGCAGATGGCTACCAAGTTCAACAAAGGAGACTTCTTCCTTTTTGTGTTTTAACATATGCTTAAAATCTTTCCATGATGGTGGTAGTTTATCAATGATCGATACTAGAAACATAAATGGCTTCATCCATTTCCATTTTGTGTTCTGCAAATTGTCATAAAATGCATTGTAGTTCATTGAATTGTTCCATTACAGACCGTGAATCTACCATCATGTATTTTATGAAATTGCCAACTAGAAACTTTTTAGCAGATGCATCTTCATTTAAATACTTAGTTTCTAGTGCATCCCATAACTCTTTTGCAGAAGCAAAGTTTTGATAAATGTCAAATAACGAATCAGACATACCATTGACAATGTGACCACGACAGATGTAGTCATCATTTTCCCATTTGTTTCTCCTTCGTAATTCCTCCAAATGTGCATCATCATCGACTTCTGGTATTTCTGTGCTAAGAACATACACCACTTTCAATGTTGTGAGAAGGAAATGCATCTTCCTTTGCCACCTCCGGAAATCAACTCCTTCAAACTTGTCTAGTTTCCCGAAATTCATCATCAAATCCTTTGCATTCACCATTGTGATCAAAACAATAAATTTAAGAAGATTGTTGTTGTTTTGAGGGTCTTGATTGATCACCAATGCTTTGAATAAACCTGCAATTTTATGAAGAACGGATCCTCAGCCACGCCAGATATATCGCTCGTCCTTCTTAAATTTATTCGACCCTAACTTGTCCGGAGTATCACGAATAATTTAAGTGAGATAATGATCGAGAGCCTTGCCTTTGTCTAGGACAAAATAGATCAAAAGATTACTTGAAGTGTTTAGATGTTTAAGAATTTTTCAAGGATGCATTCATTTGTTGTCTATATGTTCAACAATGTACAAGGACCTTTTATAGTACTTGGATTGCAGAGAAATAAGTTACAAGTTCAGATTTTAAGGTTACAACCTAAGTGAAAAGGTATCACTTGGTTATAACCACTTAAAAGACCAAGACGCACCTAAAATCGCTGGCCACAAAGGGCGCCAGCTGGCCACTGCGTGATCATCGTAAATCCGCCAAACTTTCTGCTCAACTTTTAGGCATGTCAAGTACCACAGCGGCGGCGCTCACACTGCTTCACCAAAATCTGATTTTTGGTCCTTTAACTGGTTTTCTCGTCCTTAAGTGATTTTCTCGAACTATACTTACTTATTCCTTCCGTATACTCATATACACTTATATAAGCGTGCACTCCGCACCTCCAAACTTATTATTAAGTGTTACGAGTATATCCATCCTTGTACTAAACCCCGATTACCTCAACGGCTTGTGATTATACTTAAATCACCAATACCAGTGGATTTGGCCGATTGTGTTGATCAGAATGAACCGAAAACATACTAGGGAAGCATGCATTTCTAATAACGCCATCAGTCGAGGCATAGCATAGAATATGTCGAGATTCGTCAGATGCTTCACATTCTTGAAACACTTCATTATGTTGTTACCAAAAATTCATCATGAGTTTTTGTTTGAGAATAAAAAGACAATCAATTCAATAACCAATTAAACTAAGGACGTGCCGATACGAGCACACAAAAAACATAATAAAATACAAATAAATTTAATAATTTTACGCAATTTTCTCCCCCAAATGCGATTTTTTATCATCAAGTACAACAATAACATAATCAAATTATAACCAAAACAATAAAACACAATCTAATACAAGTTTCATATTTTACTATGAACAATCACATTGATATCAACCAAAATACAAATAGCTCAACCACATATTTCTCCAACGAATGTCAATTTCATTACGAACTAGCTAAACAAAAATTATCCAATCACTACCTTAAATATCATAAATTTATAACTCTAACAAGTTAATTATCTCAACATAATCATCTATTTTTTGAGTGGCATAATCATCTATTGATGTGTGAGAATACAATTAAAACAAAACGAGATTGAAACTTATTCACTCAAAATGTTAAGTAAAATTGTTTACCCATTTGTTTAAGGAAACCAGATCGGTGTAGTTTGATTTCCCGTTGATTGATAGCCCCCAAAATGTTCAATTGATACGATGATATTTTTTTTAATTTTCAGATAACATGAGTTGGTTTTGTGAGAAGATTGGGCGAAGAAGAAGATATTGGGTGAAGAAGAAAAAGGTACAAGTTGGTTTAGGGGATTAATGACAAACCACGCAGCAAATCGCACGGGCTTTCTCGCGCACGCGCAAATTAACACAGTGGAGACACGCCCCATGCAATTTGAAATTCTTGATGCAGACACACCTCCCACAGGTGTAAATTTGTACATGGTGGATCTAAGCCAGCAAAATTGCACGGATTTGACCAACAACATGCAAATTTACACGTGGTTACCAAGGTTTGGCTATTTTTGAAATTTCACGTGGCTTGTATAGATCTCGTGTTAATTTGCACGGGTTAGCCAAAGCCTATGAAAATCGCACATGAGACTTGAAAAAATTACACTTCAAATGACTCAAAAAAAAATTTCGTGATCCCTACAAAGACCTAATTTCATATTTTCTCAAGTGTGACTTGTGGCCCGCGCCTCTCCTATTTGTTTAGAGTGTGCAAGTAAAATGGTAGAATAGAGGTTTTGAGTGGTGGTTCAATATGCGAGTTGAATGAAAATGATGATGTTTGTAGTTACTTTATGTATATTACTAGTCCTTCATTGAGCTACATACACACTTTCTTACAATTATGTAAAGCTATATAGAGGAAGATAGATCTACTATGAATGTCCACTGCATCTTTCATTTTATACTTTTAACACACTAATGATCATACTGATGTTTATATCAATCAACCAACGGATCATACACTTTGATGCAACGGAATATGCAACGGACAAATCATTTCTCAATCAAGTAATAATATGATATAAACAAAAAGTTGTTTTCTTTGTCTGTCTATATATATGTTGGGTGCAGGCACAAAATGAAAAGAGTCATGAGTGAACCACTGGCTTAAACATCGCATCTTTATTGTCATCATCCTTCACTGCATGCCAATATAACGACAAGAGCCAAAAGTGGATAACTTATGGTCATTAGCCCGCAATTTATAAATAATTGCGTAAGAAATGGCACTTTATGTGTGTCCACTTGCCATGCTACAGCTGCCCCTGCACTTTGCACCCTTTATAAAATCCAGCATACCTGCTTAGGATTTCAGAATCATCAGCAAGGGCACCAATAATCCAATACACCATGCTTTGATACATAGCATCAAGCAAACCAAAACTAAAGTACAACACAAATGGCCCTGCAAAATGCGAACCATCATGAAAATCTAGCTTATGCTTCGGCTCATTATTACGAGAATATCCAAGTTGATTAGCTAGTCCACCTCCCCAGATGGCAGTTCCAAGCAAAGCAACTACTGCTAAACCGAACAATCCTCTTGTTTTTCGCTTCTGGAATGTGTAATCCATTAAATATCCTATGAAAACTGATCCAATCATATGTGCTGCCCAGTAGAACATGTTGTTTAATCCTCTAGTCCTTCAATCAAATAAGACCCCGTTTACATTATTAAACTGGTAGCCGTAAAAGAAATTACTAGCCCACGATGCTGGAATGATGAGCAACATCTTCTAGTTCAGAAACAATTTCAGAATTTCAATGATTTCTGTTGACACATTAATTGGAGTACTTGATGTTAGTACATTTGGATCCATCGTCACGGATTACACGGCTTGGATTCAATATTGCAAAAGATATCATGGCTTCAATACACATAAAGATCATGAAGGCGATATAAGTAGCATCATTAACAAAAGCATCATCATCGCCATCTCTATGGAAATTGAGTATGAAAGGGATAAGACCACCGATTACACCACCCATGTTGAAAATGCTCCAAAATATGGAGATATAAGTTCCTTTCCGGTCATGAGGAGGGTATGAAGTCATAATAGCACCTTGAACCGATTATTTGCGGCTGTAGGATCAACTGACCACTTCCGCCCATACCGAAACAGCATTAAACAAGCCAGGACAACAAAACACACCAATCATTTTAATGATGACACATGTCCAAAGAAATTTTATGATAATCAATGACCACCAAACTCAATATTAATTTAGATGGTTAAGAATTGATCTACCTGTACATAATCATTTTAATGATGACACATGTCTCTTGAGTTTGGTTGTCATTAACCACCATAAAATTTCCCTTGAAAATATATAGTATAATTTTGTTTGTCTTATCCTCAGATAGCCAAATTGGCAAAACCGGCCTGTCAGCAATTTCTTAAGGTTTTTAGGTTTTCATATCCATTATCCTGTCAATAAAATATCTAAACTATTTCTTAACTGTCATTTTCATATAATAATGTTCGTCTCAATTTCTATGTCACTTTTCAGCATTTCACAAAATTTTTAAGTAAATGATACACTGTAACATGATATAACTTTGTTCTATCAAATGATGTTGTCACGAGATTGCAAATATGATGCGTTTTGGATGGATGCCGCAAGGATTTGGTTGGAAACTTGGTATATATAAAAGTACGTCCACGTGAAGACTGGATTTTTTTTTATTTTGTTTAGCAAAATCTTACGTTAAATACATCTTATATCATTAATAATAATAACACCTTCATTTTTCAATGTTACTACACCGATGATGTCGGATATCACCCACAGATCCAACTCGACCTATAGAACGATTGAACAAGAACAAAACAATGGGAAGATGATTCATATATGATTGAGACTCGAGATCGAGCCTCGAGAGTTAGTTTCTCTCAAGTTGCCTACGATCCAATTATTGAATTGGAATCAAGTCTTTCGTAGCCTCCTTAGGTTGTTTATATAGGTAGGCGCCTCGCCTCTTTCTTGTTGAACAAGTCCAGATTCTTAAACCCTAAGGATTATCACGTGTCAATCCTTTGTCAAGGATAATTATGACCGTATTTGAATTACAAGATTTGCGCCCTATAATCCAAGAACTATTCCCATCGTTATCCTATTATATAGAACACGCTCGAATTATCACCATAAGGGAAGAGCCGGATGACTGCGGTGGGCTCCCAGTCGCCTCCTCGACACAGGCCGCACGACCTACCTTCCATCAGTGGATCGAAATGACTGCGTGGTGGTCTAGCCGGAAAGATATGATGGACCTCCCACCGGGGTCGGGTCTTACTATTGTGGGGGCCCCGCCCTAAGCATTACTATCCTCTTTCTCCTTTGTTAGTTCCAAAGTTAATCCTATAACGACACGTGGCCGTGGCTATTCTAACCCTCGCACATAAGCCCCCAGTGTCCGACTGTGCTCATCTAGAGCCGGGTAGACCTGACGTGAGAGTGCACTCGGTTATTCCAGAGCGCTAGGTTGCCTTTGGCACGTGGCGCCGTTATCGTTATCGCTCCGTCTCCAAGCGGATACGAAACGGTGTTTTGTACACACGCCTTAATGATGGGACATTTTTTTCCCATACTACTGGGGTTTATAACTACCTAGTCTTATCACGTCCCGTTGCTGCTACCATTTAAACACAAGTGTGAAGTCGGACGGTTGCTATTCCATTCTTCAATTTCTTCATACAAGTAAGCTTTCTCATCTTCTTCATCTTACTTTTTCATGTTGCTAATGAGTGAGCCATTATTCTCACCGATAGTTCCATGTAAGCCCTTTTGAGTCTAAATCGTAACCCGACAACGAAATCATCTCCACCGGAGTCAATCGCGAGGACTTGTTCCTCACCGGCCGAAAACTCCATTCCCGGTCCTCCACGTTCTTCCAAAACCTCTAGATTCGCCTTAAACTCGAAGGCACACATGGCTCAAATCTCAGCACCTGTCATGGTATTGACACTCAAATTAACCGCCAAAGACGTAACCCTTTATCTCGCAAACAATATAACCTCGTGAACCCCTATTCAAGCCCACTGCCTCGCCTCAGGGGTCTATTCCCTACCAAGCCCCAATGGCTTCGCGCCATGTATATGGAGCAGCTCTTCAGGCGGCTTGAGGTTTCCAATTTGTCTAGCCATTCGGGCCGCCTTGGAGCACTATGATCTAGGCCTGGCCTGCATTGTCCCGAATGGCATAAGGGCGATAGTAGGCTTCGCTATCCGGTGTCGATGTGCCTCCAAACATTTAGTCTATTTTACCAAATAAGCAACAGTACTGGGCAAAGCCGGGTACTACTTCTTCCTCAAGAGGCGATTTTATGTCCAAGTCCAGCTTTACGAGCCCGGGAGACTTCCTACAAGGGTTGGAAGACTAGATTTTTCTTTATTTGTCCCGAGGTGACTCGAATCTGGCAGATGGAACTCATCCGACCTGATAGCGATCCCCACCGATCGATGTGGGTAAAAGTCATTAGACGACATTCACAAAAGCGGTGTGTTTATCAAGGCAAAACAATATTCGTCTGAGCTGATTATGTCTGCCATGCTGCCCACTGCTGGTCTTGACCCGTATAGTTGAATTAGACAAGACAGAGTACAAGATATGTTGGGTTTTGCCTTTGTTATGTTTCATACTCCATAATTTATAAAATATTTTCTAACTCTCTTTGCCTTGCTTTTTTGCAGTGTCTTCTTTTGCCGAGCTTCTTGAGGATGTCGACAATGAGGAGGCTCCCATGGTCGAGCCAACTGAGGTTACTCAAGGACCTGAGGAGCGGGAAAACATTGAACCGGAAGTTGTCCGGTCTGTCGGATCCATCCTGACTCCTTCCTCAGCTTAACACATGTCTGAACATCCATATGACGCCCCTGGGTCATCCTCGTGTGGAGTGGAGTTGCTCGGGACGACCAACGACCAGGAAGAAGAAGAAGAGGAGGGGACTGGCCTCCGGAGGAGAAAACAAAGTTGTTCTCCGCCTCACCCCATGGGGGTCGATCAAAGAAGAGAAGGGCCGGCTCCCATCCCGCTAAAAACGCTTGAAGACCTTCCCGAGATCCGGTCCTCCTCGACAAAACCGCTTGTTCCTGAGTTGGTCACCAGATCCGCAAAGCAGTGATAAGTTCCTTTTGTATACATGTTTGCCTTTTCGCCGATCTTACTTTCTCTCCTGACGCTTACTTTGTTTTTGTAGGGATCCTGTGTCGGTCGAGTTTTTGAATCAACTTGCCGAGTCCTCTCGCAAGTAAAGAGGCCTTAAGGAAAATGGTCGAAGAGCTTAGGCGAGCCGCGAAGCAGCATGAGAAGCTTTGAAAGCTAAAGATGAGGAGATCAAGTCCTTGAAAGGACATCTGGCAGAGACCCGGTTGAAGTGTACCACCGAGATCCAAGCTGCCTATGACAAATACTCGGCCGAGAACTCGGAGTTGTGGAGGCACCGGGTCAAAGTTAGAGCGTAGGGATGCTTTGAAAGCCTCTCCCGACTCGGGATGCCCGAGTCATGCATGAGTATAAGTCCTCTAATCACCTGGCCGAGCTCATGGTCCCGCTGAACCCTATCATGCAAAGACGGGTACACAACCGGGCGTGATGAAGCCAGAGAGCATTGTCCTGAGCCGGTCCTTCCCAATCTTCTCGCATTACCGCACAATGTACAAGGCAAAGCAGCCAGATCTATGACATCAGTTAAGAGAGTTCATAGAGGGTGAGGACATCGGGGCCCAGATGTTGTTAAGCGCCGACATGCTCCTCCGAGTATCGAGCCGACTCCTCCTCCAGAGAAATGTAATCCAGATGCTCAATTGACCGCTTCTTCCTCTTGCCACTAGACTTTGCTTTTCTTGACAAAAAGTTTGAAAACTTCTATGCCAAGGTTTATGTATTTTGATTATACTTTGTCGTGCCTCGACCACCGAACTTTGTATTTTTACTCAAGTTTTTTCCTTTGATATTCATTTTTGATTTGGGATTGATCTCAATACTCATTAGTATCCCATGTACCCCAAAGATGGAATCCAAAGATTTCTAGTATTGGTGGCATACTTGTGCTTTGTTTATCTTTACCTAAAATTTTAGCCTGACTCGCAAACCGAGGAAGTTACTATGGTATTCAAGCTATCTCGAGTGACTCCGCAAAGCCTCACCAAAAATTTTAGCCTGACCTCCAGACTTAGGGAGTTTGTCCTTTGCAAACTTTTTGAGTCTGACCTGCATGACTCATTTAAAACCCCGTCCTGACCTGAGGACTCGGAGAGCTTGTGGTATTCAAGCTATCTGAGTCTGACCTGCAAGCCTCAGTTTAAATTTTAGCCTGACCTGCATACTTAGGAAGTTTTTCCTTTGCAAACTTTCTGAGTCTGACCTACATGACTCATTTAAAACCCCGTCCTGACCTGAGGACTCGGGGAGCTTGTGGTATTCAAGCTATCTGAGTCTGACCTGCAAGCCTCAGTTAAAATTTTAGCCTGACCTGCAGACTTAAGAAGTTTGTCCTTTGCAAACTTTCTGAGTCTGACCTGCATGACTCATTTAAAACCCCATCCTGACCTGAGGACTTGATGAGCTTGTGGTATAAAAGCTATCTGAGTCTGACCTGCAGGCCTCAGTTAAAATTTTAGCCTGACTTGCATACTTAGAAAGTTTGTCCTTGGCAAACTTTCTGAGTCTGACCTGCATGACTCAGTTAAAACCCCGTCCTGACCTGAGGACTTGGGGAGCTTGTGGTATTCAAGCTATTTGAGTCCTGACTCAGCAGCCTCGGCTAAAATTTTAGCCTGACATGCAAACTTAGGAAGTTTTTCCTTTGCAAAATTTCTGAGTCTGACCTGCTTGACTCATTTAAAACCCCGTCATGACCTGAGGATTCGGGGAGCTTGTGGTATTCAAGCTATCTCGAGTCCCACTGCAGCCTCGCTTAAAATTTTAGCCTGACTGTAGACTTAGGAAGTTTGTCCTTTGCAAACTTTTTGAGTCCTGACTTGTATGACTCATTTAAAACCCTTTCCTCGACTGAGAGGACTCGAGGAGCTTGTGGTATTCAAGCTATCTCGAGTCCGACTGTAGGCCTCGGGCTAAAATTTTACTCCTTTGCGGGACATATTAAAGACGTAATACTCAAGCAAGAAAAATTAACATTTCATTAATAACGAGGTTTTTTGAATACACCTTTATTGAAAATAACAATGTGAAACTCAAAGTAAAAACAAGCCTAGATCCCGCCCTAGTGTAATTTTTAAGTTTGTTGGCATTCCAACATCGAGGTATGGTCCTCGCTGCTTGCATCACCAAACCGGTATGCACCTTGCCATTAACCTTTACCACTTTATAGGGGCCTTCCAGCTTAGATCGAGTTTTCCCGAGGACCTTGCCTCACCGACCTCATTCTTTCATAGTACTGTGTCTCCTTCTTTGAAGTAGAGTGTTTGACTTTAGAGTTATAATACTGGGATATCTCTCGCTTGTATTTTGCCATTCGGATGTAAGCCACCTCCTGGCTTCTGTCATCTTTGGCATGCCTCGAGTTCAACATCTTGATCTCGCCTCGCATGGAGCTCGGTCCTCGGAGAGGGTAGCCCAATCTGTGATGATATAACTTCCACACACCCATAAGCTAAGGAAAATGAGTTTCTCCGGTAGCCGAGCTTGTAGTCGTTCTATATGCCCAAAGTATGTTGGGTAAATGTTTGACCCAATTCTCTTCTTCTTCTTCTAACCTTTTCTTCAGCCTGAACTTAATCTGTCTGTTGGTCTGTTCGACTTGACCATTGGCTTGGGGGGTGACCGACAGAGGTGAAGTGATGGGTTATGCCTAGCTCGGCACACCAGATCTCGACTCAGCATCACATCGAATTGTGTTCCATTGTCTCAAACTGTGGTTTTGGGTATCCCATATCTACAGATAATGCTCTTCCATCGAAATTTTTGGATGGCTTTGCCGGTGATGGTAGTTAGGGCCTCAGCCTCTACCCACTTAGTGAAGTAATCAACTGCCACAACCAGAAACCGTAGATTGCCCGGAGCTCGGGGAAGGGGTCCGACCAGGTCTACCCCCTATTGGTAGAAAGGCCAATGAGAAACAATGGGAATCATGTCCAAAGGATGGTCGATGAGACAAGTTATCATGCACCGGCATGGCTTGCACCTCATAACCGATCATTTGCATCGGCTTGCATGGTCGGCCAAGAATATCCAAATAAGCGGCATTTTCTAGCCAGGGTCCGGCTCCAGCGTGGTCACCACAGATGCCGAGATGGATTTCTCTAAGTAGATAGTTTCCTTCTTCTTGATGGCACATCTCAACCAAGGTGATATAAATGAACACATGTTGATAGCAAAATACTTAACCGCTAACTTTCACCGACAGAGTATCGGATCAACGGGAGTATTGTGGTCACAAGGTCGTATCCACAAGGAGTAATGTCTCAGAACCAAAGCTGACGTAGAACTTAGTTCAGGTCAAAATAATAGTGGAAGATATTATGCTAATGCGTAAATAAAGATTAAACTACCGGTTTTACTTCTAGATATTAAAAGGTATAGTCGAACTATGATCCCACGAGCTACTTGTACCTCTTAGGAAGGACTTAATAGGGAGCATGTCTTAACCGACCTACCAATCCAATGTAGTTTAACGACATCCACGGGTGCCAACTCCTAATTTAGTGATTAGACCGAACAACTCGATCTAACTACCCTATGTGAAGCTAATTAATTATCCCTTTAGAAAACTGATTAACCTAACATGATTAAGTTCTAGAGTTGCTCAACAACGATGACAAACCTCTATATTAGAAACGGAGCTAACAACTAGGCCGAATCTACGCAACGATCCTAAAACCCTTTTCCCACATCTCACCACAAAATGCATCTATAAGTTCGATGTGTGCGAAAGTGAACTAGTGATCAATCTAATTCAAAGATGTTATAATAAGTTGAAGAGAGTTTGAGAAAGTAAATAATACATGAGTAAACTTCAACTTAGTTTATTCATCAAATGGAAGAAGTATAAATAGTTACAATTGAGGTGAGATACTAGTTAGCTTGGACGGCCACTAGCTATGGGCAAGCATGCTTGTAAAAGTAAAAGTTATGTCTATGACATAAAGTAAACTAGACTAGAGTTTGACATATTAATTGTTTATATGTACCACAATTAATATGTCCTTTTACAAATAAAGTGTACAAATAATGTATACACGGAAATAAATAAATATTACATAATATTTGATATGTAATATTTCCACACCCCCTCAAACCGGGTTGTATATGTTTATACAAAACAAGTTTGCTACTCATCAACAAACATAGGTGGTGGAATGGCCTTGGTGAGAATATCAAGATTCTAGTCTCACGAGGAACATACTGGAGTTGAATAATCTTGGCATCAATCTTCTCCTTCGTGAAGTGTCTCACAATGTCCACATGTTTGGTTTTATCATGATGGATCGGATCTTCTCGCCATGCATAAGGCTGAATTATTGTCACGGCAGAGTGTGATAGGGTGTCGAATAGGTCATTAAATTCTCGTCAGACCATTTTTACCCATGAGCTTCACAAATACCCAAAACTAGTGCCCCGAGTTCACTTTCTAGAGACAAGAGGTTGTTTCTGCTCCTCCAGTGACAAGATTGCCCCAAACATAAGAACAAGAGCTCTGTAGTAGACCTTCTGCCTATGTGACACCAAACCCCAATCAAGATCGCAGTAAACCTTGATAGATCTCTCAAAGAGACTTGGTGAAGTGCAAACCTTGGCCAGAGAGTGGATTTCAAGTACCTCAAGATCCTGCTCACACGCCTCCCAATGTTGCTCAAGAGGGCAATGCATGAACTGCTCACCAGATCGACTTCCATATGCAATATCAGTCTTGTATGGGATGATAAATGAGTTTCCTTACAAGTCTCTCGATATTGATCCTTCCCGACAAAGAATGTCACCATGCAAAGCAGGTATTACTGGGTCTACTCTGGGATACAAAGAGGTTTGCATCCCAAAGATACCGCTTCCTTCAAAGCAGGTCTCAGCACATATTTCCTTTGAGAGATGAGATACCCTGGTTGTTTCTGCGCTTCCATACCAAGGAAGTATTTAAGATAGCCCAAATCCTTGACTTGAAAAACCTTGCCAAGAGAGTCTTCAAATTCGATCTCAAGAGAGTCATCACCAAAGGAGGATGATATCATCCACATACACAATAAGGATAGATCTTTCAAGCTAGTGGTCTTGATAAACATGGTGTGGTCTCGAGTTGCATTGATGATATCCAAAGCAGCTTTTAACCACAAGAGAGTGAGTTTCCCAAACCAGTGCTCTTGGGGATTGCTTTAGGCCATATAGAGATTTCCTCAATTTGCAAACCTTTCCTTGAGTGTTAGGATTGGTAAAACCAGAGGTACATTCATGTAAACTTCCTCAAGAAGGTCACCGCTGAGGAAGGCATTTTTGATATCCAATTGGTGAAGAGGACACCAAGTTGGACAAAGAAGAGATATCATATTCGACAGTTGTTCGCTTTTGCCACGGTGCAAAAGTTTCTTTGTAGTCAATGCCATAAGTTTGAGTGAAACCCTTGCAACTAGTCCGGCTTTATACTTGTCAATTGTACCATCATCATTGTATTTGATGGTAAATAACCACTTGCAAATGACTGCCTTCTTGCCTTTGGGAGAGCCGTTAGATCCCAAGTATGATTATCCAGAGGCGCTCATTCCAGCCTTGATAAATTGCCTTCCACTTATCATGTTGAGAGCTTCTCGATATTCTTAGAATAGAGTGAGAATCCAAGTCCTGTGTAAACATGGCAAAAGCAGGTGATAACTGATCATAAGATAGATAATTATGAATAGAATGATCAATAGTGCAAGATTTCTTTCCCTTCCTGATAGCAATAGGCCTATGATCAATGTCAAGAGTCAGGCCGAGAGTCTATATGTTGCCGAGTGTCGTGAGGCTCTGGGTCAAGAGACTCGTTCAGAGGTTGCCGAGGATCGAGAGGGTCGCCGAGAGTCGAAGAGGTGCCGAGGTTCACCTACGAGAATAAGTAGGTTGCTGAGGGTTAAGAGTTTGCTGAGAGAATGGATTTAGGTCAATTTCAATCAGGTTTCCATCAAGTTGATCGCCTCAGAGACTTGTCAGTAGTAATGAGTCCTTTCAAAAAAAAATTACATCCATAGAATTGTAAAATCTCTTTTCGTATGAGAGTAACACTTGTAACCTTTCCTCGCCCTTTGCATATCCTAGAAAATGCACTTGTGAGCTTTGGGATCAAGTTTGTTTCTGTGTTGGGCATGGATATAAACAAACACAAGACAACCAAAGATTTTTGGAGGTAATTGGGAAATAAGATGAGGGCATGAGTGTGTGGTCGTAAGGGTTTGGATAGGAGTTTTGAAGCCTAACACTCTACTAGAAGTCTCATTGATTAAGTATGTGGCAAGATTATAGCTTCACCCCACATATACTTTGGAACATGTGTGGTGAACATGATTGATCTAGCCATCTCTAGTAGGTGCCTGTTTTTCTCTCAAGAACCCCATTTTGTTGAGGTGTTTCCACACAACTACCGATATGGACAATCCCTTTATCCATCAAGAAATTACCGAGGTTAGACTCATAGTATTCAAGTGCATTATCGCCTTTAAGATCTTGATCTTAGTCTCAAATTGAGTAGAGATCATGTTGTAAAATTCCTCAAAAACTGCTCCAACTTCGATTTATCCTTCATTAAAAACAGCCATGTGTGTTTTCGTATGACCATCAATGAAAGTGACAAACCACCTTTTCCTCTTATACTTTTTTACTCTTGAAGGTCCCCATACATCACTATGAATTAAAGTGAAAGGTTTGGAAGGCAAATAAGGTAGTTTGGTATACACAGATTTGGTAAGTTTGGCAAATTGACAAATATCACATTGAAGATCATTAACATTACATCCTTTAAATAATTCAGAATTACAGACTTTAAATAACCAAAACTTGGATGTCCTAGTCTATAATGCCATAACATGATATTGTCTAAGGTTTGAGGCAAAGCACTCGAGGCAGATTCGCCTTCGCCTTCAAAGCAGGTTGACCACATACAATCCTCGAAAGCAGGTTTAGCCCTCCCAATCACTTCCTATGAAGAAGGGTCCTGAAAGTGCACTCGATTCTTATTAAACACAACACCCAATTCAAATCTTTTGCAAGTTTATCGACGGATATGAGATTGCAAATAATTTTGGAACACATAGACATCCTTTAGGCATATCTTATTAGTGAATTTAACATTTCCAAAACCTTTTGCATGAGAGATAGATCCATCAAATAGCCTTAATTTTATGAATTTGATGACATGGCATAAGGTGAGTTATGAGGTTTTTATTGCCACCATATGAGAGAGAGGCCCTAATCAACAATCCATGTTTCATTACTAATAGAAGAATAGAATTTACCTCGCACTAGCCTCGAGTAGCCGTGTCGAAGAGAGACTACCTTCTTTTGTTGAGTGAGGAAAGCTTTGAATGCAAAGAAAACCGAGCATTCAACTTGTTATCATTCTCCTCTTCATTGACATGCCCGCCTGACTTTCCTCGTAGGCTTGGAGGATTTAGGCATGCCATGTAGCTTCCAAAGAAGTGTCCTTGGTGTGATTTGTGCGCTTGCAAGTGCTCACGGTAACAACTTTCCATTCGATCAAGAGGCTTCCCGACACCTCAAGAACCTCAAGCAGCTTCCCGACACACAGGTAGCACTTTCAAAGGGTTGTCGCAGGGAGTTCAAAGAAGATCACTTTTCTCCTCGCTTTCCTCATGTTTGACTTCAAAGAAACATGGATTTGAGATTGGGGAGAGGTTTTGTGGCAAGGATTCTTCCCTAACATCATCAAGAGTAGGATTCACCCAAAGAAGAAACTTGAATACTCTCTTTTCTCAATAATGTCCTTATAAAGGCAAAGATCCTTGACATCATTCCAGGGTGAGTTTCCAACATATCTAGGTGTTGCCATGCCCTAGACAGCTTGGTTGAAGTATTGAGTTACGCATATATCTCCTTGTCTCAGCTTTGAATCTGAGCTTCAAGTTCATACACTTCGATGTATTGTCTTTCTTGGAGTAAAGATCCTGGCATTATCCTGCATCTCCTTTGCAAAGATTATACATCATAAAGTTCTCACTAATCTCTTTTGTCATTGATCTTATGAGAATGGTCATGACTTGATTATTAGTAGTATCACATGCTTCAAATCTCGGGTCATCTTCAAGAGGGGCAGGTTTAGAGTCGACAGTATCCCATCTTACCTTGTCCAGAGATGTACATTTTCATGACCTTGACCACGCAAGTAGTTGTTGCCATCAAGTCTATGATTTGTGTAAGATGAAGAGTCATGACCCTCGTCACGAGGCGCTTGGGACTCAACTGAGGGTGAGGAAGCTTCAGATAATGAAGACATTCTTGATTCAGCAGGGTACAGAGAATGTGCAGCGGATTCCGGAGTTTAAGTCTCTGATACCATGAAGAGAGTTTGAGAAAGTAAATAATACTTGAGTAAACTTCAACTTAGTTTATTCATCAAATGGAAGAAGTATAAATAGTTATAATTGAGGTGAGATACTAGTTAGCTTGGGCGGCCACTAGCTATGGGCGGCAAGCATGCTTGTAAAAGTAAAAGTTATGTCTATGACATAAAGTAAACTAGACTAGAGTTTGACATATTAATTGTTTATATGTACCACAATTAATATGTCCTTTTACAAATAAAGTGTACAAATAATGTATACACGGAAATAAATAAATATTACATAATATTTGATATGTAATATTTCCATATAAGTTTTAGGACGTGGATTAATCGTTAAAACATGATATTACGCACTACACAAATCCCTATCTCATCCCCTTAGGTTTTCGCCGCTTTCACAAAATTCGACTACACATGCAATTAGATACTCATGATTATGCTAGAAACGGAATTAAAGATGGAAATCATAACTAAAGCAAAAATAGAAGGTAAAACATTACCATAAATGAGCCGTAAATCTGATCCACAAAATATCCAAGTAGAAAGTAATCTAAAAGTCGAATTTTTGGAGTGTAATGGAAAAGATGATCAATAAAAAGTGTTTAGAATCGACGGATTAATCTATGGAATGAGTGGATCAAAGGATGATCAACCTACAGTAAAACCGCACTAAAATCGCCTTCCAAATATGACTAAAGTCGGAAGGATATATCAAAGTTTGTTGGTCCCAGAGAAGGGTAGAACTATAGTCAGAGGGGGGGTGAATGACTAAAGTGGAGTTTCAAAAACTTTTCTTATGTTTAAAAGCTTTTGGGTAGCGGATAAGTCCCTTCTTGATATGTTGTTTCAAAGCAGTTTAGACAATCACATATATAGACTATAATCTAGGCAATTTAAATGAATGCAGTAAGGTAAATTGCAGAAAGTAAATTGACACAAGTCTTATAGTGGTTCAGGGTGGTGTAATCCCTAAATCCACTCTTCTCATGTGATGATTGGAGGAATTCACTATTGTTTTCACAGATACAATAGTAAGATTGTCCTTGACTTCCCAAGCTTCTCAATCTACAAGACTCTCACTCCTTGACTGCAACAGCTTCAGTGATTCAGTCTCTTTCACTATTCATTGAGATCAAATCCTTCAGCAGCTATCACAAACACAACTCCTTCTCAGGTGACTTCTGATTCAGTTGCTTCAGTTTATTGTGAATGAGATTCACAAACTTGATTGATGAATCTCAGTGCTGAATATGAAATTGTAGTTCTGATGTCTGAGTTGATCTCTAGATAAATCCTTGTAAGTTCAGAGAGAAGGCTTTTGAGATTGACAGAGTTTCTGCTTGGTTTTCTTTTTCTGATCGTTGTTTTACCTGTCTGTCAATGCCTTCTATTTATAGCCTTGAATATACTAGATTTGAAATTCCGTCCGTTGGCTACATTAATGAGGGAAATAATCCTTGATTTTATTCTTGATTCCCCCTTAATTATATTCTCCTTGATTTCAGTGATCGGATTTTTCTTCAAATGTATAGCGTAAGATCCGCCCTGATTGATCCTTTATTGATTGTGCATTTAATGCATGATCCTCTCAATCATACATCAATTCTTTTTTGATAAGGTTTACTTCGCTGCTTTCGAACGGTCGAGTGATCCATCCGACTTTGCCGCTTAGATCTCCTTCACCGGTTTGTCTTCACTCACCGGTGTCGCTTTACTCGCCGATTCACTGCTTCCTTCATTGCTTAAGTTAAAGGAGAATCTTTGTACTTCACCGATCATTAATTTGGGTGAGATCGGTACACACCATATTTGAACATTTAGTTTCATCACTTGAAACATAACTTAGACTTATCCAAGGTCATCACAGCATTTCCTTGGTTATAAGTCGACCATTAAGTCTTCATCGCTTCTCTGCGGGTGCTTGGTCAAGCTTCACACCGCCGATCGCTCTTGCTTCACTTAGCCGTCCCGCCAACTAGTACAATACTTGTCTCGACTTAACTTATACAAAATGTCGACTCTAAGTAGAGACTTATACAGAGAATTCTAACTTATTTCAGGCTTGCTATAACAGTTAGTATGGCCATCATCAAGACATAATAAAATTTTCCTAACAATTTCCCTTTTGATGATGCCAAAACCCTCCTAAGCCCTAAACATAAGTAAGCCAAATTTTTCATAATAATTAATGTAATAAAAATTCAACAACTTTATTCATCCATATAAGGGAAATAAGTTCAAAATTATTCAAGTGTTACAAACTACATTTTGCTTAATTCATCCTTGTACCTTTTGAACTTTGTGGTTTGGACTTCTTCCTTATCTTTCCAATCAATCTCAGTGGAATTTCCACTTCCAAGATGCCATAGCAAAGGTATTCAGATACCCCCTTGAATACTTTCTTAGCAAAGAGTCCATTGAAATCGCATAGTCTCATTTGCCCTAGTTCTCCAAAGTGCTTCTCAAGTCTCTCCCTAGCTTCAGCAATGTGTGAGTCAGCAAACTTGAGACTTTTGTAGAGACTCCACTGCTCCTGTTTGTCCATCCTTCCCATAGGATTGAAGAATTTTATCATATAGTTGAAGTCTTCTTGCTGTTCAGTTGGCAAGTCTTCTGGTCCTTTTGCAGAAAGTGGTATGGCTGAGCTAAGTTTGCTGTTGGTTTGTTTTAGAAGTGCAAATTCTCTCTTGACATCATTGTAGATTTTGGCCATATCAGTTCTCATCCTTTCATCCTGATAGCTTAGCCAATTCGCCCATGCTTCATCTTGTGAAAAATGAGGATAGAGTCCTTCTTGTACTCTGAAAAATTCTCTTACATGGTCCAAAGACATCCGCTTCATATTCTCGCTTTGCTTTTGTGACCAGCAGTATACGTTATGTGCCCACCAAAGTATCTCGAGCCGCCGCCTCTGGCGGTGTTTCCTCCGTGCTAAGTCCAGTGTTGACTTGTCGATCCTCTTTGTCGGCTAGATCCAGTCATTGCCGATTGCCGGATCTCGTCATCATCATCTCTTCTTTGCATAGGATGAGGAAATCCAATGCATGGTTTGTTTAGGGCTTTTTCTCTTTCTTCTCTAGCCCTTCTTTACTGCTCTCTACTTCATTTCTCGATTCTCGATTTCTCTCGTCCCTTGCTCTCATTTGTTCTTCATGAAGTTTGGGGTCTAATAGTTGATCCTTCAGCTTATACTGATTTTCCCCTTTGGCAAAGATCATCCTCTCTGAGTAAGATGCTATTTGTGGCCTCTCGCTGCCCAATCGAGAGTCCAGCTTTTGATTCGATGTATGTGAATCATTATCATGACAAGTCGGTTTCTCAGACACCGATCATTCCTTGTTGAAGTGCACATTGTAGCCTCTGTCACAAAATTGACTGATGCTCATCGATTGAAATTAAGTCCCTTGACATATGCTACATTTTGAATCCTCGATCGTTTCTTGAGCATTGTGCCTTCCCCTTAATCTTGCCAGGGTTTTCTTTGCCTCCAAATGTGACTTTGGGTCCATCAAAAGCTTTGAAGTCAAGTGAGCCATTTCTTGTTTCATGTCATGTTTCGAACATCCACCGCCTATGAACCGGACATCCTCGCAAAACAAATTAATTAAGTTTAGGTACCCAACACTGCTTTTGGGTCCATACCGCATAGCGCCATGCCTCCTACTCCAAGTGTATATCCAAATGGTCTTCTTTTTGGATATTTAAAGTCATCAACTTCATATATATATAAGGCATGGCAGAATAGCTCTAGTATTTCTACTGAAGGTATTCTGATACTTTTCTATACTTTTTGGTGCATTTGCATCCTTCTTAACTTTCCAATATGCAGTGGGAAACCTAACTTGCTTCATGTGTCTAGGAACATACCTTGATTGATTTTTCTTAAACACATGATGCATATTTTGGAATGGTTTCTTCTTGTATTTTGGAGGTGCAACATTCCAATCATCCTCTGAAGGATAAAGTCTTCCTTTACCTTTCAGAAAGTCCTTGATTTTGGTTGACTTGGTCGATGATTTAGTCTGCTATTTTATGCACTGGGTTTTGACTTCACCGGTACAGGATGAATGGTTGAAACTATGGTCTGTCTCTTTCTGAATTTTGGTTCATTGTTAGTTCTGGATTCAGAATTGTGTTGACCATTGTTTCTACTCTCATCCTGACTTTTGTAGCCAAGACCAGATCTGGATCCAAACCTTTATGAGGGTTTGTAAGATGGTTCATTTGTGATCTTAACTGATGGGGGGATTTTCTCAACTGATCTGTCAATAACGGATGTATGAACATCTGCTGTTAGTTGATCATTTGAGTAGGTCTCCTTATTAGTTAGTTCAGCTTTTGCTTTATCCATTTCTTTCTTTAATCTTTTATTTTCCTTTCTTAGATCCTTGCATTCCTTTTCCAAAATTTCATGATTCATCTCAATTTCATCAAATTTAGTCATGAGATTTTGGACTAGGTTTGCTGGATCTATTGGGAGAATAGAAGATTAGTGTTAGATGTGAATGCATTTGATGAGGAGTAAGAGCTAGATGTTACCTCAGTTTCATCTGATTCTTTGGCCATTAGACATAGGCTAGTTTTCTCAGTGTCTGAGCTATCACCTTCATCTTCATCTACTTCTTTGGTCATGAGACATAAACATGCATTTTCATTGTCTGAGCTGTCTTCTTCAACACTACCATCTGAGTCATTATCAGATGATTCTTCATTCTTTTCACTGCTAGATTCAGCCTTGAGTGCCTTCTTGCCTTTCCTCTTTTCAGATGCTTTGTATTTCTTCTTTTCATCATCTTTATAATTTTCTTCAAGACAATCAGTCTTGAAGTGACCTTTCTTGTTGCAGTTGAAGCATCCGTATTCATTATCTTTCTTCTTCATGTCTTTGTTTGAGCTTGACCTCTTGTTTGATGATGAGTTTCCTTTGAATGGCTTCTTTGCTAAACTCACAAAACGTTTAACTAATAAAGCTACCTGTTCTTTAAGTTCATGTGTCTCTTTGCTGGGGTGCTATCAGTGTAGTGGCTTTTTGTGTCTCTGCCGGAGCACCATCTTCGCCGTTCAGCTCGAATTCATGAGCTTTAAGTTGGGACATCGAGTCGAGTGTCGTTGTTTGTAAGGTTTGTGGTTCCTCCGACATCGATGTTATGATCTTCCATCTTTCAGGTAAGCCTCTCAAGATCTTTAAGCATACTTCTTTCTGGGGATATGTGTGTCCAAGCTATTGCAGTTCACTGATGATGCTTGAGAATCTGTTGTCCATTTGATCAATGGATTCACCACCTTCATTTTGAAATTTTCAAATTTCTGCTTTTGCAACGGATAATTTGTTTTCTTTAATCGCCTGCATCCTTCATTTATCAATGCCACCTTGTCCCACATCTCCTTTGTTTGTTTTGCAATTTTTGATTCTCATGAACATGTTGCTATCTGTAGTCTTCAAAATCATATCTTTTGCAACAAAGTCTAGATTTGCTCTTCTCCCCGTCATCCTTGGTCCAATATATCTTGGGTTTGTCTATTTCCTTCCATTGATCTCGCCTCCTGTGGATACCACAGTCATGATCATGATTGGTCCATCATTGATTACGCCCAAAGATCTCCTCATGGGTTTCTCGCAAGATGAGACAAAGATTCTTATTTTATATTCATCAAAATTATTAACATTGAAAATGTACTTTTGACATAAAGTTTGAGGAATCCATAAGTGCAAATAATAGATCTATATGTAAATGAATAGAGAACTCGATTTGAAAACTACTTTGAAAATATGTGATCTCCTTGTTACTGTAAATTAGATCTCAATGTGTTCTCGATACTAGGAACACCGCCCGATACCAATTGTTGGTCCCAGAGAAGGTAGAACTATAGTCGGAGGGGGTGAATGACTATAGTGGAGTTTCAAAAACTTTTCTTATGTTTAAAAGCTTTTGGGCAGCGGATAAGTCCCTTCTTGCTATGTTGTTTCAAAGCAGTTTAGACAATCACAGATATAGACTATAATCTAGGCAATTTAAATGAATGCAGTAAGGTAAATTGCAGAAAGTAAATTGACACAAGTCTTATAGTGGTTCAGGGTGGTGTAATCCCTTAATCCACTCTTCTCCTGTGATGATTGGAGGAATTCACTATTGTTTTCACAGATACAATAGTAAGATTGTCCTTGACTTACCAAGCTTCTCAATCTACAAGACTATCACTCCTTGACTGCAACAACTTTAGTGATTCAGTCTCTTTCACTGCTCCTTGAGATCAAATCCTTCAGCAGCTATCACAAACACAACTCCTTCTCGTGTGACTTCGATTCATTGCTTGAGCTTTATTGTGAATGAGATTCACAAACTTGATTGATCAATCTCAGTCTTTGAATATACATCATGCCACCCATTGTCCCCACACACACAATATATATATATATATATATATATATATATATATATATATATATATATATATATATATATATATATATATATATATATATAACATTTGTTCAATGTATTTTGCCCTTTTTTTCTCTCTTTATGTTTATTTATTATAAATAAAGAAATAATCACTTATATCATCTACTCCTTCGCTTTTTTATCGGTAACATTTCGAATTTGTTTTTTTATTTATCTCATCATTTTACATTTCCAATGCATTATTTATTATTTTTCCTTCTTTACCAACAAAGTATTTACATCTCCAATTAAAAAAATCAATACAAAAACTCATTTACCAACAAATTATTTACATCTTCAATAAAAATATTACATTTCCAATACTATATTTTAGACATATTAATTACTTTCTTAATCAGTGTGATTATTCTCTCTGCGAGAGTGGAGATACCTCTAAAATATCACTACTATTAATGGACTCCGAAGACCATGCAGGAGTTGAGATACCCTCAAATATATGACTACGACTAATGGACTCATGAAGACTCACTGAGTGGAGATACCTCTCCATAATATTTCTATTACTATCCGTAAGACCCGTCAAGTGAGAGATGCCCCGGCCCCCAATATATCACTACCAATGGACTCAAATACCCGCTGGAGTGGAGATGCCCTTCAAATATGTAAAGAGAAACTCAACATCAAAACACGGCCTCGCTTGAGGGAGCGATTAGAAGATAAAATTACAAGAGATAAACACATAGTGTCAAGATATAAAGTTGATATATGTAGATAAATTTGATAAATGACTAGCTCATGTTGGAAACTTTTTCCTTAATTAATTCTTGAAACACATAATTGTCATATTAAATTATATGAATCTTATTCAAATAATTTAATTTATTATTTATCATATAAATAATCCACAAATATTTAATTTTGTGAAAAACAATTTTCCACACACATAAAATACAAAGAATTAGGAAAAACGTTTTTTCCACTATTCCGAAGAAAACTCTTTTTTCTCTTGGAGTGCAACATTGTGATTTACGAGTAGATAAGTCGCGGATCATGGGCCTATATTCGAATCTCAAATGATTTGAATGACCACCAAATTCTTCATCAAATCACCCGCCTCATTAATCTTGGCGTCCATATCACCATAAGCACAAGACTACATTCTTCCAGAATATAGAACATCTTTACTCTACTATCCAAATGGAATATCAAACATTTTTATTCAACTACTCATAGTACTACCTCCGGTCTAAAATATAAGTCATCCTAGGAGTTTTCACACAGATTAAGGAATTGGTTGAATGTCATTAATTTGAAGGTTAATGTCTAAAATACCCCTTGACTATCATTAATACAATAGTTGTTAAGTAATGAAAAGTTGTTGAATTCATAATAAATTAGGGGTAAGATAGAGAAAGAGCAATAAATGTTGCATTGGTAATGTAGAATGACTTATATTATGGGACAAGTAGAAAAGTGTAGGATGACTTATATTATGGACCGGAGGTAGTAGTTACCAGTATCCACCGATATAAGCATTACTTATGGATCCTCCACATACATTCCGTATATGGTGAAATGCATTGTCCGTAACACCTCTCTATAATATATTATCCTCGAACTATCATTAACCCCTAGTGACCGATATCCTTTGATCATATCTAAGGTGTGCGTAATCGATCAGTACTAGGATCAACAAACGAGAGAACCGTCCGTCTACTTCCTTCTCGAGGAAGGAGTGGACCTCATCTATGTGACTTACATTCTCGGATACTAATCCCTGATTGATGCTAAAATGGCCGGGATTAAGGAAGGCACCACTTAGCCAACCGTACTGACAAATCAAATGCCACCCCTGAAATAGCATGAGTCTATAATCACATCAAATTAAAATTCATCCATAAATGGTCATCTAATGATTCAGTTAGAATCTCTGATTACGAACTTAGTATGACATCATCATATCGAATTAGTCTAGTCCTACGTGAACTCTTTCACGTATAAGTGCAGCCACTAAGGTGTCCAACACCGACGGCCCAGATCAGGCGGTCGCACTCAACGTGTTTTGGGGAACTAATGGTGGTTTGATTGTGAGATCCCGAACTTCAGTACATTATGAACTTTATTCAATTCACTACAGACTCAATGTTTAAGGTAGTACACCATAAACTCAATCCTCATGTATGTAACTCTTATGCATTGAGGTTTATCGTTAGATAATGAACCCCTAAGATTGGTGGTCTCTATAAATCGGATCTTCTCTCACTCTCTTCAACCCTCTCAAAACTCTTGATCGAAAACCACTCGCGCCGCCCCTCGCCCCTCCGGCAACCGGCCGAGGAGGAGGCTTTGTTGTTAGTTTTCCTTAGATCTTTCCTCTTCCATATCTTCCTTCCTTTTTCCGCTTTCTTTCTTTTGGCCCTCTCCTGGTCTGTTTTGGATCTACCCAGTGTTCAGTTGGGAGGCGAATATCGCCGGAGTTTACTTATTAAGACCTGAACTTCTTCCGCTCGGATGTTCATCGGCTTTCTCTCTTTTTATTTGAAAGTTCTAGGGTTTAGATATAGTGCGCTTTGGCCTGATCCGGGATTTCTTCACCTCTTTTCCGGTCATGGCTTCCTTTTCCGGCGTCCATCTATTCAAACTTTCGTGCCTCGCTCTGAACAGAGGTGTTAGTCGGTGCTCCAGAGGTCGTGCATGGCGTTGGTGGTGCAGTTTATCTTCGGCGGTGTTAGTGGGCAGCTTTATGTTTTCTTATCTTTATTGTTTTAGTTTGGTTTAGTTAGTTATGCATAGATTGATGTAGAGGATTCTGGTAATAGATTGTTGTAGAGGATTCACGTGTCTGAACGTCACTTCTCTCAGAGAATTTTTTTCTCTTTTGTTCAACACCCTATTCCCAATCTATCACTTGATTCCGGTTTGTTGTACTTTTGGTTTTGTCCGGTGCTAGGCCGGTTGTAGTGCGGCATTAGACTGCGATGTATTGCGGCTTTTGTCCGCGTTGTAGTGCGGCGTTTGACCGCGTTGTAATTATTTACGGTGATAAAAAAACTTTCATCTTTGGTGGAATGAACCCCTAGGATTTTCTTGAAGTGTCATTTACATCGATATAATTAAGAAAATAAAATATTATTAAGAAAATATTATTTTTATTCAATTAAAAACACATTATTGTTTTTCCGACACCATACCTAACATTTACTTCGGTTCCTCCAACCAAATTAACAAATGTATGGATCGTAATCTTCAAATAAAATTACAACAATTCAAAAAACATTCTTACCTCCACATCAATATACTTTGTTCCTTCCATCATCGACTCAAGTATGTCCTCCCAACCTGGAGCAATCAAGTATCTTTTTATCTTACACAAACCATTGATGTCATATACTACCTCCGTTCCATATTATGAGTCATCCTAACATTTTTCATTCGTCCCATAATATAAGTCATTCTCAAATTTCAATTCAATAATTAATGTTATTTTTCTTGTTTTACCCTTATTCCTTATTCTTTATTCTAAAGCTTTACATTATTCTAATTAGCCTATGGGCATTTTAGTCCAAAACTACCAATGTTGGATCATTTATTGAGTTTCTTAATTTGTGTGCATAAAGCTAGGATGACTTATAATATGAGACGGATGTAGTATGTAATTAATGTCGGCACACAAAAGTTCACAAATTCCTACTCAATTCTTCACCATTTTAATACATGTTTCATGATGATGTTTGGATCTTCGCGGGTAAAAATCCGGGCCGTATTATCATAGTGACAATCTGCTCAAGATCTAAAATAAGAAGAGATGTGAACGGGGGGTGATTGTGATGGTGTTTATACTGAGCCTGAGATATTGTATCTCAAGTTGCCTACGTATCATTTGTATGAATCAGAATCAAGTCTCTCGTAGTTCCTTAGGGATTGTTTATATAGAGGGCTTGTACCCTAGCATGCTTGTGTTGTGTCCTCTGTTGGACTCGATTTTGTGTTCCTTAAGGAAATGATAATTACGCTTTGGTCTCCTTGATTGTAGGAGATAATCACGGTAGTTTTAAATATAGGATCAAAACCTTTATGACTCGAGGTTCTTTCCATTTTTATCTGTTTTATTGTGTACGTGGGCTATTTTGTATAAGGGATACCCAGCCGACATGTGAGGCCCGAGCTACACTGGCCGAGCTCCTTCGCGCTTTGACCGACTGCAAGAGAGGACGGGGAAGCTAACCAGGCCGATCTTGCACTAAGAGTTCAGATCCACCTCGAGGCGGAGCGGGGCTCTTGACCCTCAACATCTGTGCACCTTCTCGGTCTACATCTATTACTATATATTACTGTGGGGATGACACGTGGCGAGGCTTTAGTCCGACCTCCGTCACTTCCATTGACATGTACTTTGCCGATGAGAGTTCAGTGGTTCTGAACATTTGGTGTAGCCTCAACCCATTTAACCATTTTGGTAGACCGTTATATCTTGATCGCATTTGTAACTGGATGAATATTTTCCTCAGAACTGTGTGAGGTTCAATGGTTCTGAATCCTCATGCTCTATGGTGCCGTGAGTTTGATCTTCATCTACTTGCACTCATTCATCCTCCCACTCATAGTTATCCACCAACATCACCATAAGGACTTGATGCATCTATCATCTACGTTACAGGCTCTAATTCAACCCAATATTGATTGCATATGAATCCATATAGGAGGGTGGAATTTTCTCACAGTTTAGCTTTGCTACATTAATCTATTATGATGATTGGAGTTTTATATTACAATAAATATATTATACGCCTAATATACTTTTAACGATAGCTTCTTTTCTTGGTGCAAATTTGAAGTCGTTGGTTTCTATACTAGAAATAAAAATAATAGAAAAATATATATATACAACATAGACCAAGGGGCGGCTCCACCTTAGGGTGATATGGGTCAACCGACCCGTTAAAAAAAATATTACAGTAGGATTTTTTCAGGTACACATAGTTTTGCAAAATTGACCTACTTATTTTTGTTATATTGATCTACATTGATCCGTGATTGAGCTATAATATGTACTACTACCGTCCCAAAATGAAAATCTTTTTAAACTTTTTGGTTTTTCCCAAAATGTAAATCTATTTAAAACCAATAAAGCATTTATTACATTTATTCTCATTCTACCCCTCATTTATTATATACTTAACTACTTTTTACTACTTTGCATTAATACAAATGAAAGGTCATTTAGTCTTTTTAATATAAATTAATTACACATAACAAATTAAACTAATTTTCTTAATAAGTGTGAAAAAATCTAAAATGAATTATATTTTGGGACGGAGGTAGTATAAGATTAACTTTAGTAATCACAAAATATGACAAATTTCCGACTCGTATGCCTAAATTTCTAAAGCCGCCCTAAGACCATAACAACATTAATTAGCATAACACAAGGCCCATGAGACATATATCCAGGAAGATCAACAAGCAAATAATAAAGGGGATTGCTAAAGGCATCAAACCAAATGTGTTTTCGAAGCATCATAATGACATTCGATTTCTAGAAAATTTAAAATTCGACTTTACAGAGATCAAACGTTCACATTTGACCTCTACAAAGTCGAACCTAACCCAAAATATGGTCTCGTGGTATAGATCAAGTGTACTGTGGTGCCTCTCACCCACCAATAAAAAAAACACTTCATTCTCACATCAAAGGCAACAATTTTACGGTTCCTGCTAAAGGACAGTAAAACGGGACATGGTTGGATCGATAAGACAACCATTTGATTATCATTAATATAATAGTTGTAAACTAATAATAAATGCCCCATCGGTATTTTTAAAAAGTCCTATATTATGGGACAAAAACAAAGATCCAAAATGATTTGTATTTTGTACCAAAGGTAGTATATAATTTAGCTTATTTTGTACCAAAGCCAAAGGTAGTATATAATTTAGCTTATGAAGATGAACTCCTCAAAAGTCACCTTCTTGGTGCCTAAATGCTGGTATATATGAACACCTGCAATAATTAAGTTTAGCCATTTGTCTACCATTACTGCCTCAAAGATCCGTCTTTTCACGAATCGTTGCTGATGGAAATTTAAAACGACACGGAAGATCAACGACTACACAACAAGGCTTGAACTATGAAGTTTTGAATGAAGCAAAAAATTAAGGGGCAACTGCATCATACCGAGTTGTACACGAAAAAAGGGTCAAAAAAAGTGGGAAAATAACCTATATATCCTCTGTTTGTCACTAGATCTGATTATACTACTGCTGAGAGGCAACAAAAGAAATTTGTAATGCACATAAACATTTCCTCGCAAACGGTATGAACCATTTAATGCAGATCTAAATTCACAAAATGGTGGTGAATATATTCATTAGTGTTGCATAAGAATCAAAGGGTACCAGAAAATACTTAAAGAAACAACAACTTTCAATTATTCAATGCTAACTTTTTAATCACATGCTTGAAATGAACGTTTTTAAACTCAGCAACAAGCCAACAAGTTTGTAGCAGGGTAGGATTCCTTACATAAATTTGAAGGCCACGGTTTAGTTTTCATTACCTACTTATGGTACGGATTTTTCCAAACAACAATTTCAAGCTCCTCATTTCCGAAGTCTTTTTGAACTTCTTGTATTTCAACAACTGAAGCAGCAGCTTTGTGTGATACATAAACTTCAATCCTCTTCAAGGTAAGCATTTCTCCAAAACAGGGCGGTATTGTGTTCAGGTTATAGCATCTACTCACGATAAGTACCTCCAGGCTAGGAAAAGACTCGCAAGACGCGATCCACTTCTCCAAATTTAATGCATGGAGTTTCAAGAACTTAAGCTTCGGGAATTCTGTATCTTCCATGTCCAACTTAAGCCCGACAAAGGCCTTATTTAGTAGCTTCAGAACCTCAAGACATGGCATTTTACAGATCACTGGTAAATACATCCAACGTAGGGAGCCACCTGATAATGATAGTTTCTTAAGAGTAGAAGGAAAGCTAAACGGACTCAAACTTAGCTGTCTAGACCATGAAACCTTCAATGACTCAAGTTTATTAAGAGAATCCAGTTCTGGAAAATGAATATTCCCCAGTGACTCAAGTATATTATGAGAGCCCTTATCCAATTCTTCTTTGTAAAAATAATGAAAGCTCAGTTTTCGAAGAGAAGGTGACATTTGTAGAAGGTCTTCTAAATCTTTTGTTGTGAAGATGTTTAGTGATGAAAAGCTTTCCAAGTTAACCATTTGGGGTATGCTTCACGATTTTCGCACGCGAATCACTTAGGTAGCACCGACCGACATCCACATGCCTAAGCCTTGTCATGTTCCGAATAGTTGCGGCAAACTCCATGGGAAAATCTCTGACTCCTGTAAGAATCAGACTTTCCAGATTCCAGAGATTGGATATAGAATATGGAACTTGTGAAGCAATCAATGAAGTCGCTAAAAATCTCAGATGAATTAGTGAATCTATCACCTTATCAGTATGAAATTCAAACTCATCCAAATCCATCACTTGAACAAGATTCAAGTTGCTAACAAAAGGATGGCCACAACGGTAAATTCCCCCTTTACCACTACAGAGTAAAGAGTGGATACTTGTACCTATATCTCAGATCATAACCGAGATACTTCTCTTTCTTATGGACACAAACACGATATTGATTACGTACTCTCGAACTTGAGGAATTAAAAGCCTCATATCCATCCATCAATCGGAAAAAGTTCTCCTCTTGAGCCTTTCTTTGACGTAATTCATGCACTATATCATGAATACGACAACCTTTGATCCCACCGTAGAACTTCTCATACTAGCAATCACAAGGCTTCATCAACTAGATCACATAAATACTCTTTTGCCAAATTTTCTAGGTTTTTCTTGTTGGAATTCTGCACAAATCCTTCAGCAATCCATAGTAGCGTCAACTTATTCACACTAATTAATGCATCTTCTGTAAATGCTCCAAAATAGAGAAAGCATGGTTTTAGATACTCTGGTAAATGTTGGTAACTTAATTCTAACACATCCATACAACCTTCCATAGAAACATAAGAACTTACTGTTTCAGAAATGTTTTTCCACCAACTTAGACTTCTTTCAGTTCTAGCAAGAAGACCTGCAATTAAAACAATTGTCAAAGGAAGGCCTTTGCACTTATTTGCAATCATCTTTCCAACCTCTGATAAAGAGACGGTGGGCTATCTTCTCGCATGAAATGCCTTCTTTCGCAAAGAACTCCCGGCTTTCTTCATCGTGATGAAAAACGTAAGTGATGAAGGATACAATCTTTTTTGGCTTGTAAAGCAACAATATGGATACGTGTTGTGAAAATAACTCTACTTCCATTTTGGTCATTTGGAAGTGATCTTTAATCGCATCCTGTGCCTTAACGTCCCGTATATCGTCCATTACAATAAGGAACCTTCGCGCTTTTAAGACACTTATAGAGCATTTCAAATTAAATCTTCTTCCATCATATCATACATTTTGTCATCCTCCTCTCGATGTCACTTAGAATATCGAGCAATATTCTTCTAGCATTGTGAACTTGGGAAACGATGCAATAAGCAAATATGTGAAAATGATTCCTAACCATGAGGGCATTATAAACCTTGCTTGCCAAAGTTGTCTTCCTAGTCCAAATGCATACCAACAATAGCAACAATATCAAGAATCCTAGTCCCTTGTATAAGTTTTTCAACTATTATGTTTATCTCGTCCTCTAAACCGACAATTACTTGATTGAAACATGAAGCCCATGGATCTTTTGGGACATTATTTAGAGCAATCATTTGAACAACCGAGGACTCCACCATCATGCGTATTTACGCCATCAATCTTCTTAAGCTTGATCTTAATGACCTTAATTTCGTCTAGACCCCCATAAGACGTGCCATATTATACCATAATGGATGGCCACATCGAACATGAATTGATGGCATATTCTCGCTTGGTATGCCGATTGATAACTTCTAACCAAGTATCCTTCGATTCATCGCTTTTTTTGTTGTTCAAAAGATCATTGAGATAAGGCCTTAAAGACGTTAGTTCCTCCTCAATTTTGATAATCGATCCTTTGCAAAAGGGATAAAATCCGTATCTCTTCTCAACTTCTCCTTTAAGAACCCAAGATTTTGTAAGAGGAAGTCGAAAAACCCTAGACCATCGGTCTTGGGAAATCATACTGAAAATGAATCCCAGATTTGGTCATAAACCCGTCCGAATCTTTCCTTTACTAGCTCAACCTTCCTCATAAAGTCACTTAAACATCCGTTTGCCGTGGAGAAATCTCCTTCGTGTCATCACCCGTGAGAACAAGATACAAACCCTCTTTGACAAGAACCTTAATTTCGCCATTACCATCATCGACTCTTCATCCTCTCGCATATTGATCAGTGGATTAGCTAGAAATGCTACAAAACACAATAAACATTCTTGCAGAACTTGAAAACCGTCAGTCAAAACATACACCGAATCCTCAAGAAGAAGGCCAAGGAAGATTTGAACAATTTGTTCTAAAAGAAGAGGGTCTGTTTGCCTCACCTTCATTTCCTTCAAGAATCTAAAGTAAAGGGCCTTAAAAATAGGGTCACAAGGTTTGATTTGTTGCAGCACATTAGACAACAAAAGGTTCAGTTTTGTTGCCATTTCTTCATCTACTGATTTCATATTCACCCAATAGAGAAATACTAGGCTTGCTGAATAGTGAGCAAAAGCATGGACAGCAACCTTGAACTCTTGCATTTCCTTGAAACTTCTCCATTGCTTAGGAATGAGATTCAAGAGATTATGCAACAATCTTAGCTTCTTCTCGAGGGCTCCAATTTGATTCTTGAGCAAATCAATTTCATCATCGGTTCTGTATTTGTAAAGATCCTTCAAATTCTCGAGAACAACACCCAGAAATTTCCGAGTCTGTTTCTTCTTAGAAGAATTGCACCTCAATGAGCACTGTAACAAAAGTTCACACGATTCTTCGATTTTCGGCTTACAAAGCTGTATTCTGTCTTGCAGATCTACATCCCAGTTTCCAGATACAAAAAATATGTCCTCCCAACGGGAAAGAGCAGCACTGCCAAATAGTATACTTTGTACATTTGATAAACCTTCAAAAGTAAGATTTGCGTTTGTCAGATAGGAAGAATCAACAAGATGAGATATTTCCAATATGGCTTCACAAATATGGTTTACAGATATGAAAAATTCCTCCAAGGTGAAAAGGGACATTAAGAACATTCTAAAGAATCTTAAGGGACATTGTATCGTGTCCTCAGTGCCATCAGCCCATGGGGAATGTTCTTCAAGAGCACAGAGCTCTGCAAGAGCAGAGTCTACAGCTATCAAAACTTCCAAAACTTGCTCTCTTTTATCTCTCCTCTCCTTTACAAGTGAACAACTATCACACACTGTAAACACAGACTGCAAACACTTCCAAAACTTGTTCATCTTGTGAGTGATTGCTGATGAAAATATGTAGAATCTTTCTTTTTCGATGGAAACAATAATAGCTTAGATCCATGGGTCATCTTCTGCGGATTGCATTTATATTTTTGATGCGTTGACTTTATAATTTAAACCAAAAAAAAAAAAGCATTTTTTAAAACTCCAAAATGCATTTCATGGAATTAAGCTTTTTCTCAGTAAACCCAATAATTTTTTTATTTTTTATTTTTGAAATTCCAGTAATTCACCTCAAATCAAGGAGAAACATGCGCACTCTCCTCGTGTGCACCATTTTGTTGGATGTGTGATATGTGCGCAAAAGACTTTTCGGATAAGAATTTTCCTTCAAATCTATTCCGGAACACTGTTAGCAAACACATCTAAATTTCCTTCACTTACTATAGGTAATCAATGCCTGAAAATACAAAGTTTGGAGTAAATAAGGCTCTGTTTGATTTGAATGAAACAAAAGGAACAGAAAAGAGATGATTGTGATTGAAGAGAAAGGAGGGGGGAGTGAGTGATTTTACCCTTCGTAGTGTTTGGATTAAACGGAGAAAGGAAAAGAAATATCTATTAGATGTATATACTGTCATTGTAGATATTCTACTAGTTGTATCTTTGTATTTATGGTTAGCATTATTTTAGGCTTAATTATAGCTTTCTCTTATTCTGTAATTAGCTCTATATATACTGTAATACTACACAAGTGTACATTATCAATAAAATCATAATTTCTAAATTATTCTGTTATGGTATCAGAGCTTTCACGATTCCAATACGTGAAATAAATTTTTTTTTTCTTCTTTTTTTTTTTCCGAAAATCAGCCTCTTCAGAATAATTTTTTTTTTTTTTTTTTTTTTTTTTTTTAGGTTTCATCTCCAAATAGTGCGCCGTCGTCTCCTTCCTCAAGCTCTTAACAATGGTCGCCACCACCGCCTCGTCACCTTCAATCTGCGCGCTCAAGCCTCTATTAAGCTTGATTCTACCAATTACTATGCCTGGTTTATGCAAATCGAATCTCTCCTTGTCGGTAACGGACTTTTTGGTTATGTTGATGGTACCAAAGAGGTCCCTCCGCCACCATCACCAGCGCAAATGGACAACCTGGTCCCAATCCGAATTTACTCGCACACTCGTCAAGATAATCGATTCGCAATCTCCTCATCTCGCTCTCTTGCGCCGAAACCGTCACCCATCTCTATGGCACCAAGACCTCGGCCCAGGCTTGGAAAAAGATTACTTTGTGTGTTTGCTACACCATCCAAATCCGTAATCCGCAATCTAAAGGCCTCCATGGCCGATTATACTGCGTGGCAATGACTCCGTCCACCATTTTCTACGCCATGAAAAATAAGCGGGATGAACTCGCTTTGCTCGGCTCACCCATGGATCATGATGATTTCGTCCACCTTGTCCTCACCAACATCGGCCCCGATTATCTCCAACATAGCACGCGCCATTGCCGTCCGTGAAACAGATAAAGCGTTTGAGGAACTTCACGAAAGCTCCTCACTTTTCGCCCACCGGTTGTCACCGCCGCCCTCTCCTTTCGATCCGGCGGTGCCCATGCCGCATACCGCCGCCAAGACTCCCCCTTCCGGTCTGACTCCACCAAATCAGCCTTGGCGCGATGGCTTCACCACAACAAAGACGGGTGGCTTTCATGGAAATTATGGTGCGGGGTCCTACTCGTGGTCAACGGGTCCCTTCACGTGGTCAAACAGTCCTTTTTGGGGCAATTAATTCAGCCCCCCCTTCCGGTACAGGTAATACAAATCGTCGTCCTTTTTTGGGTAAATGTCAAGTTTGTTTCGTTCAGGGCCATTATGCGCAAAACTGCCCCACTTTTGGTAGTCAACTTAGCCATATTTTTAGTCAACGCCCACCACGGCCTCAGGCCAATGTTGCTGCACCGACACTTGCCTCAGCTCATTTTGACACCTCTACACCGAACTGGCTTCTAGATAGTGGTGCCTCGCATCATGTTACTACAGACTTGCAGAATTTGTCCCTCCATGCGCCCTACACTGGCACTGATGATCTTCTGGTTGGTGATGGTAAGGGTTTGTCTATTACTCATACTGGCAATTCTTCAATTCCCCTTAACACCGTTAAATCTATTCCTTTACGTAATGTCCTCTGTGTCCCCAGCATGTCCCGAAATTTAATTTCCATCTCTCAATTATGCAAAGCTAATAATTTATCCGTCGAGTTCTTACCCTCTGAATTTGTTGTGAAGGACATTCAGACGACTCAGCCTATCCTCCGTGGTCCAGTTAGAAACGGTCTGTACGAGTGGCCCAGTCCTCCTCTTGTCGCCTTTGCTTCGAATAAAGCCTCCTCTCAGGATTGGCATCATCGGTTGGGTCATCCGGCTCAGCCTATTTTATCGTCTGTGTTAAAGTCCTCTGATTTGCACTCTAGTAATAAGTGGTTTACGCATTGTACTGCTTGTCTAGAAAGTAAAAGTCATAAACTGCCATTTGGCACCTCTACTTTACATTCATCTCGTCCTCTCGAGATCATTTTTAGTGATGTGTGGACATCACCTGTTGTTTCCGTTGGTGACTTCAAATATTTTGTAATTTTTGTTGATCATTTTACGCGTTATATTTGGTTTTATCCCCTAGCTCGAAAATCTGATGTTCACTCTACCTTTATTCGCTTTCGTGCCCTTGTTGAGAAATTTTTTGAACAAACTATTAAACTAATCTACTCTGATAATGGTGGTGAATTTATATCTCTTCGTGAGTATTTTGCAACCAACGGTATTTCCTTCTTTACCACGCCACCTTATACTCCCGAACATAATGGTATTTCTGAACGTCGCAATATGCACATTGTCGAAACTGGCCTCGCCCTATTAAATCATGCTTCCGTTCCCACCACATATTGGCCTTATGCCTTTGCCACCGCCGTGTACCTCATAAATCGTCTGCCCACACCCACTCTCCACATGCACACGCCTACGAGTCTCTCTTTAAAACACCCCCAACTATCATAAGCTCCATATTTGGTCATCTCTGCTACCCTTGGTTACGTCCTTACACCAATCACAAACTTCAACCTCGTTCTCGCCTTGTATCTTCCTTGGCTACGTTCTCAATCAAGATGATATTATTGCTATGATATTGCACTCTCTGCATGTATATCTCTCGTCACGTCAAGTTCGTTGAATCTGTGTTCCCCTTCTCAAACCCCACACCCTCGGCTCCCCTCCCCCCCTCCCTTGCATCTATTTCCGGATTAGGTACCCCCTCTCCTCCTATTACTCTTCCTCCACCCCTCCACCACCTACTCCACCTCCTTCTCCTCCTCCTCCACCACCTACTCCACCTAGTCCTCCTCCCACTACCCCACCGACTCCTCCACCATCACCTCCTCCACCACCACCCCCTCCACCCCCCTCCACTTCCACTCATCCCATGCGTACTCGAGCTCGCAATAACATTCACCGCCCCATTCAAAAGCTCAATCTTCACACTCATCTTCCCACCTCTCTCGACATCGAATCTACCAATATCACCCAAGCCCTGAAAAACCGACTGGAGAATCGCCATGCAGGAGAATATGACGCTCTCATTCGTAATGAGACGTGGTCCTCGCTCTGCTCGTCCTAATCGAGATATTATCGGTTCTAAGTGGATTTTTCGTCTCAAACGTCACCCGGATGGCACCATTGATCGTCACAAGGCTCGCCTTGTGGCCAAGGGGTTCACTCAGCGCCCCGGAATTGATTATTATGAGACGTTTAGCCCAGTGGTTAAACCTACTACGGTACGTGTTGTTCTCAGTCTGGCTCTTACGCAGGGGTGGTCTCTACGCCAGCTTGACATCAACAATGCATTCTTACAGGGTCACTTATCTGAGGATGTGTATTTAGCTCAACCACCGGGATTTATCAGCACAGAGCATCCTGATCATGTGTGTAAGTTACGTAAGGCTATTTATGGGCTGAAATAGGCTCCTCGGGCTTGGTATGAGGAGCTCAAGGGGTTTCTACTTACGAGTAACTTTCGGAATGCCACTGCTGATTCTTCATTATTCATCTACACTGCTGGTACTACCATTATTTATCTTTTAGTGTATGTGGACGATATCATTATTACAGGGAATGATGACAAGGCCCTTGAGACATTTATATCTTTACTAGGACGTCGGTTTGCACTCAAGGATCTTGGTTCTCTGTCTTACTTTCTGGGTATTGAGATACTGCGCAATGATCACGGGTGTATTTTATCTCGTATTGTTATGCCATCGAGCTTCTTGCTCGTTTTCACATGGATCGTGCCAATCCGGTCACTACCCCACTGCCACCTGATTTATCTGGCCTTACTGCTCAGTCTGGTTCTCCTCTTGAAGATGCTTCTGAGTATCGTATGGTTATCGGCAGCTTGCAGTATATTCTGTTTACTCGTCCGGATCTCGCCTTCTCAGTGAATAAACTGTCTCAGTTCATGCATGCTCCTACTGATATACATTGGAACTATGCCAAGCGTTTACTTCGTTACTTGGCCGGGACAGTTGACTTGGGACTGCAACTTTACCGGGATTCCCCTCTTGTTATTCATGCTTTTTCTGATGCTGATTGGGGTGGTTCTCCCGATGATTATGCCTCTACTGGAGCTTATGTTGTCTACCTTGGCAGAAATGCCATATCTTGGAGCTCCAAGAAGCAGTCTACTATCGCTCGATCTTCCACTGAGGCTGAGTATCGGTCTGTTGCCACTGCTACCGCGGAGCTCATGTGGGTCACATTCTTGTTACGTGATCTTGGTTTCTCCCCGCCTCGGGCTCCAGCTTGTCTCATCAGACAATTTGGGCACTACGCAGCTTCTGTCACAACCCCGTGTTTCATGGACGGATGAAACATGTTGCGATTGACTACCACTTCATTCGTGATCAAGTGCAAAGGGTTCGCTTAGGGTTGCCCATGTTAGTGCTCGTGATCAACTTGCCGATTGCCTCACCAAGTCTCTTCCTCGCTTGGCTTTTGTTCAACAAATAGTAGCAAGTTAGGTCTCGTCCTCGTCCACCTTGAGGGTGGTATTAGATGTATATCTTTGTCATTGTAGATATTCTACTAGTTGTATCTTTGTATTTATGGTTAGCATTATTTTAGGCTTAATTATAGCTTTCTCTTGATTCGTAATTAATTAGCTCTATATATACTGTAATACTACACAAGTGTACATTATCAATAAAATCATAATTTCTAAATTATTCTGTTAATATCAAGGTCCCTTTATGTTTTTTAATTAATTATATTGTATCATTTTCATTGGTTTTCAATTTTTCCTTTCTTTTTTTCTCCAACACAGAACATCAAACAGTTGACGTAAATCCCTCCATCCCATTATTTTTCTTTTCCTTTTGTTTCCTTTAAATCAAACAAAGCCAAAAAGAAAGAAAATACCTTTAATTTAATCTGGACTCTTGTGAATGGCCTATAGCCCCATGGTTGGGTGACTGAAGACCATGCACCAAAGTAGGATTTTATCAGCTGAAAAGTAGTTAGCTAGACTATAAAATCTCTAAAAAATGGACCCAATTCTTGTGCATGACACCTACCCTCCCCCAAACCCTTGGCTGTATTTGATTTAGGACATCATCTCTTCCTATCCCTCTTCTCATTTGGGATACTTTATGATTATGAATCTCTTGCTACCTTCTTTAGAAAATCGTTTTCCAACTTTTGTTAACATAATAGTGTGGTGTATCTTGAGGTTATTGAGTAACTTCATAGCTTATTTTTTTGTAGGGAGGATGAAATTGAAGACCTTCAAAAGGTATATCTTTGTTAATTCTCATGATTATTTAGAATAAATCATTTTTCCATTTCCCAAACGGTGTAAGGATGGGTTTCTGCTTTGCTTAAATATAGTTTATTTTTCAAGGAAATCGCAGTATTGTCACAATGTCGATCTTCATATATCACGGAATACTACGGATCCTATCTACACGAAACCAAGCTGTGGATAATTATGGAATACATGGCTGGTGGTTCTGTTGCAGATTTGGTGGGTCAATCTGTTTTAAGTTCCTGCTTTTTGCTTCTTCTCCTCAATTACTACCCTGACTTTATGTGAATAAATGTGAGTGGACTTCATCATAGAAATCCTAGGATATTAAGTGGCTGAACACAAATAGGTAAGATCATGGATGTGGATGTAAGGGATATTGATGTTAGAGAACAAATTCGTTCATCGATCAAGTGTAAAACAGTTATGAGAAACTGCTGCGGAACACCTCTGTGTTCAATCCTGGAGCTCTATAAGTGTCCCTTTATCGGAAATCCTGGATATGAAGATTAAGAATCAGAGCCATAGTAATCACAACTTGTTAGATGTGTAAACAAAGAGAAACTTCTTGTCAACCATACACTTCTGTTGTATCTCAAAGAGCACTAATTTATCGATTTTATATAATTTTTATGCATGTGTAGGAATCCTGATACAACAAGGCTAAGCTTAAAATTGAGTGAAACATTTATAGTTAAAGTGTTTGATATAATGGCACAAAAGTACTCATATCCTGAGTGACACTATCAGTTTATAGTTAAAGGGTTTCTCTTATTGATTGTTGTGTGGATATTAAGTTTAGTCTAGATTCACTTACTACAGGATCCTTAGTTTCTCGCAATCGTAGCTGAGATTCACCTTCATGTTCTCACATTTTCATCCAGGACCTTGCGGCCTGATAATATTTGTGTTGATCTAGAAAAATCATCTTGTAGTGCTATTAATTTTTTCCTCAGAATTCTTTCAATGTGCTTTTACATTCTTTCAAGTCTTGTGTTATTACAAAAGTCACTAGTTGAAGTCATTAATGGTTGCTTGTTGGACAAGGTTGTGTTTGTGTGAAAGTACCTGCCCTTAAGAAAGACCTTATCAAGCCGAAAACCGTCGAAAATGCTGTCCTCATTGACCCTTCTAATGAAAAATTCAAACACCAACGAAGAAAACACAAATTCAAGATCTTCAAAGAGAATTGGATAAACCCTCACTTCAGTTCTTAGTACAAGAAGTAAGGTTATAATTTTATCAGTTTTTTTCGTAGCTCATATACAAAATATCATATACTCTGTAGATTTACAAAATATCAAACTCTATGTTCCCGCTTGTTAGTTCCACTTCTTTTGTTGTTGAAGAAGATGCTGCCACAAACTGACTTTGCTTCAATAATGCTTAAGGTTGTGGATTCGATTGAAGATTATATTGTTTCAGGAGATGTATCATTCATATTTCATGATTTAATGAGGAGCAAATGGCCTATTAATGAGGAGCTGTGTTATATTGAATTTTTATTTCAATAAGGAGTAAATAACTTGATAATGAGGAGATTAATCGTCATTAACAATAATTTTAATGAGGAGCAAGTATTCTTATTAAATGCATGGTTTAATTAATGAGGAGATCCATTTATCCCCATTATATATCTTTAGCGGCGGAGGCGGTAATGAGGATTGAGTTCTCCTCATATCATTAAAAGTCTTTAATGAGGAGAAATGGACAATTTATGAGGAGAATTCTCCTCATTATAAGCCGAATATCTAGTAGTGTTTAATGCTCGAGATCATTGACTTCTGCAAATATAGCGTATTAGTTGAATTCTTGAAGTTATGAGAGGAATAAGTGCTCGGATAAGCAGAAAAGGTCCCCCGTGCCATCTTTTCTACTTCCCCATAACCCTATTCTTTTTCATGTATAAATTGAACACATTCATTAATTTAATTGGAATTCGATTTCTGAATTGCTTACACTTGTTATCTTTGTGGATATATGCTCTTTGAACTTATTGTTAAAGTGATCAATAGTTTGCATTCTATGTTTTGAGTTCTACATTGAATGTAAACATTATTGAATATTTTATAACAAAAATTGCATTAAAGAAAAACATGGAAAGAGGGCCAAGGTGATAAGGATGCAGTAAAACAATATTGATTATTCATAACGAAAAATTGAGGTACATAATTTTGTAAACGAGTTCATTCATCGGTTGATAAATGTGCTTATGATCTGTCCGGTCCTGGAGGTACTTCACAGACATAGGTACATCCACAATTTGTGTTGCTTATGATCTGTCCGGTCCTGGAGGTACTTCACAGACATAGGTACATCCACAATTTGTGTTGCTTATAGTAGGAACACAACGTGCACCTCTAAGTCTCGGACCAATCAATGCCAAGCATGAGTCTCCGCATTTCTTATCAGTGCATCCGGGACTTCGATCTTAGTGACGCATAGTGTTGCTGCTCCTAATATATTCAATAAACATAGTCATAAAGTTGTTAATTTTTTGCCCTCAAAAAAGGAAGAGAACTATTAATCGTTACACAATGTACGCATAAAACTTGGTAATATTTAAACCGTTTGGTTTACAAAGACAAATATTTATAGAAGAATGTTAGCATACCTTCCACGGTGATGAATAGCAGCAACATTAGTTGAAAACACAACAAAATTTGAAATGACTTCATGGCTTCTTTCTTTTTCTTTAGTGGTAATGACTATTGATGGATGAACAATTGAAAGATACAGATGCCATGAACATTTGAGTTGAACCTCATTTATAAATTGATCCTGCAAGTAGCGCATTCACATTTATCAATGTGGCCCACAATTTTTTCCATTAATATTTTTATACATTTCCTTAATATTTGTATACCTATGTAGGTAAATGAAATGTATATATGAGTTGAAACACGTGAATTAAAATCACGCTAAAATTGTATAAGTAAAATTCAGATGGATGCTTTTTCAAGATACAGACTCTCTAGTTACTTTCATTATTCCGTACATGAATGTTTGGTCTCATTAATATTACCATATCGGTCTTCTTATTCCTTGCTTGATTGTGTACGGACCCTTTTTTTTTTTTTTTTGTTGGAAAGATACTTTATAAATTTCTGGATTTGGAAAAGTACGTTTTAATAATAAGAAAAAGAAAAAGAAAAAGAAAAAGAAAAAAGAAAAGTATGTTTTACACAAAAGTAAACTTCCTCTATTTTTATTTTGGACATTGTAGATGACACCAAACTCAATTAATCGTAGGAGCACCACAACGAAATTCGATCGCTCCAGGGTTGAATTTATGCAGAAAATTTGACTCTGAAAGGGATGAACACATATTTCGACCTTTGTAAAGTCAAAATTTAGACGAAGTGCGATGTTTTGAGTAGATCGACTGTGATGAGAACACCCTTTATTTTTCTTTGGCAGACTTACCTAAGTTACCAAACCGAGTTCACCAGGATTTATAGAGTCTACAAGGATAGCCATTGCTATGTGTTGAGAATATTCTAGATACATAAAATAATGGAAAATAAATCATTGTAATCAACTGCATTTATTGTGTATTATTGCGCTTGTATTATGGCTGGGTAGTATATAATCACAGGGGAATGAGGGAGAATGACAGAAATATTTCATCAATTGAGTAGAATGACAGTTTTTTTGAAACTTTTGCATAAAGGACAAAACTATTTATCCACTGTCGAAATTCACTGTTTAAATTCACTGCCGAAATTCACTGTCGAAATTCACTAATTTTCAAAATTCATTGTCGAAATTCCCTGATTTTCGGTATTCACTGTCGAAATTCACTGTCGAAATTCATTGATGGATTCACTGGGGAGATTCACTGATTTTCGGGTTTCACTGTTTGTCCTTCTCGCTATAAAAATTATGCAGTTGTCTTTCTCCTTATAAAAAATGTGTAGCTTGTCTCTTATTACTTAAAAATATTCCAGATTGTGTCCTTATCCCTAATTTCCCATACAATCACCTCTATCGTACTCAAACAAATCAATGGAAATTCAGTTTTATTACTCTATTTTGGTATCAGAACATTTCAAATAAACGCCTTTTCGGCTGGTCAATCGTAAAGAAATTCGTTTGAGTGGGGGTTCGTTACCGTAATCTACATTAACCCTCACCCGTCTTCATGTTTTGTTTATCCTTTGATTTTTTTTTCCGTCTTCATGTTTTGTTATTTCCTTTAATTTTCTTAGTCATTAAACTAAATTGCTCTCATTCATGATCATCTTTCAAACCCCATAAACACTTCCGTAAGTCATGTCGATTTTTTTTTTAATTCAATGGTAAACTTCAACTAAACCTCTGCTTTTTCAATAAAAATTTCTTTATTTTATTCTACCTTTTCTCTCCCATCATCTTTTGCCATATATTTACGCCTCTCTTGCCTCCTCCAATTGCTTCTTCCCCTTTCGTGTTTTAGATTTCGTCTATTAGGGTTCATACAACCATCCATTTCAAAGTTTATTAAAGGTTTTACAATCCTCCATTCCAAATTTTCTTAATTAGGGTACAATCCTCCATGTGTTGATCACAAGGGTGACCACACATCAATTTTTTTCAGCTAAGAATTCTTTTTATATGGAATCAAATCCTCTCAAAGATGATATATTCTCTCCAAACATTTCTACCTCTCTATCACTACTTTTATGACTTTTTACAATAATTGTGTCATACATTGCAGATTCAAGCAATAGCAGGTTGATTTGAAGCAGTTGTTTCCGATTGATTTGAAGAAGGTTGTTGCATGCACCAGGCACTGATTGGAATAAGGTTGGTTTGACCATCATCGAGCTAATTCTCTCAGCATGACTCATACCCGAAAAGATTCACCAGGCACAAACCTTTAATATTGTGTGCATGGTTAGGACATTGTGTCTAGTTGTCTAAGTGAGGGAGTAGGACTGTTAAGTGAGTTTTTCCTTGAAAACACTTAGGTAGCTAGTTAATGATTAATAAAATACATACTTGTGTAGTAGAAGACTAAACATCATGTCATTCTTGGTAAGGCACAAGTTTATATCGCGATGTGTGGGCGGTCAGTATAAGTGAATAACTTCGTAGGTTTATAAGACCCCAAGTACGGAGGGACTTTTCTGAGCATGTACACTATCAGGGCTTGCCCGTGGCTATTGTTCTGATCAACTAATAGGTTGCAATGGTTGCTTCGTGGTGAGTAGCACCATTCGTAGTGCCCTTAAATACGGATGTAACAAATATAACTTAAGTTAGAAACAATTAGGCACGACATATTAATGAGCATGAAGTGAACTCAAGAGTTGACTCGGTTTCATAAAGATAACTTAATAATGATATGAACCTTCTGGCTAAATTACAAATTTAGTCCTGTAACTGGACACGTTTTGCAATTCTGGTTTTGATTTTTCTCCGGTCACAATTTTAGTCCTTTAAGTATTTTTTTTTTTCAAAAATGGTCCTGAACACTGGAAAATGTTGAGTGGACAACTTTTTCGGCACAAAAAAAATCCATGTCATCCGAAATTGACAAGTCATCCTTCCACGTCATCATAACTTTCCACATCAGCATTTTTTTTGCAAAGAATAAAAAATTGTTCTTGGGGGGATTCGTACATATAAACACTTCTCCATCCGAGCTAAAACCTCATATTTGTTTAAAACACAACATATTATTTATAGACACATTCAGTATAAGAATATTATACGGAATCTAATGATACAGACAATTTTTTATAACGTATAGATAGTATTTGTTACACGTGGTGATACATTTATTGAATGATTATTTAAAGTAATATGGGAGGTTCATTATTTTTTATTGTTCTTTTTTATATATAATATATATTGTATAATGCATGTAACTTAATATATGCTTTTTTATATCAAATTTGTTGATTAAGGCGGTTATGGCAAGGAAAAAGGCGACTTGATCATATGGGTTTGCAAAGATTGAAGTATTGGGTACTAGTACCACTACTTAATATATGCTTATTTCTAATCAAATTAGTTTTTCTCTATCTTTAATTTACGAATAATATTACCATTTAATTTTCAAAAAAATGAATAATATTCTTGCTTCAACCACTCTAACACTACTGAATCTCGTAATTTAATAAACCATTCTAACACACTGCATCATGCAATGTTATGTGACAATGGTACTATATACCTTTGATGAAACGTAATATCATTCGATGTTTCACTGTTACATCATGTTACAGTTAATTGTTATTTCAGACGTGACAAATCATTAGCTATAATCAGAGTAATTAATATTTCCCTTTGTCCCACTTTGTCAAGGACTTAGCTTTTGTTTCATAAGAATAATTAAAATTAATACATCCATTTTAACGTTTCATTTGTTAATTTAATTAAATATTCAGTTTAGTACCCATGAAAAAAGATGGAAGAAATGAGACATGACAAAAATATTTTGCATATTTACGAAAATACATTAAAAAAAAGAACAATAAAAATTAAGAACCCCCATATGAGTTAAAATAAACATTCAATACATGTATCCCCACGTGTAAACAAAACTATCTACACGTTCTAAAAAAATTAATACCGTATGTATCATTAGATTCTCTATAAAAATTTATACTAAATGTGTCTTAAAATAAAATGTTGTGTTTACACAATGTATATGGTCAGTAGCTTCGGACGGAGAAGCGTTTAGGTTTTTAGTCTAAGGTTGTAGGATCGAATCCGCCAAGAGCAACATTTTATTCAATGCAAAAAAAATGCTGATGTGGAAAGTTGTGCTGACGTGGAAGGATGATATGGAATTTTTTTTGGCCTGAAAAGTCAGCATTTTTTGGCGTTCAGGACTATGTTTGCAAAAAAAAAAAAAAAAACACTTAAAGGACCAAAATTGTGACTAGAAAAACACAGAACCAAAATTGCAAAATGTGTCCAGTTACAGGACTAAATTTACAATTTAGCGTGAACCTTCTTTATAACACTCAATCAAACTATAGCGTCTTCCTCTTTACTAAGTACCTTTGTACTTACTTGAAATGCATGTTTTGTTTTGTGTTTGTAGATTAGAAGATGAACAGGTGGAACTGGAATTCGATGAGAAATTCGACGACAACGTTTGATGATGCTTGTTGATGCTTTCATTTTATTTTTCACAAGTTAGGGTAACATCATTACTTTTTTTTTTGTGATAAAAGGATTGAAAAATATCATGAAACCACCTATTTGCACTCTTCATTATCATGAAGAGTGCTTCCAAGATGAGTGGGCATTGTAGCAACTCCAACTCCATCAGAGAACTCTTATAGCTGGCAAACAAAGATTATCTCTCAGCACCAGCAAGCCTAGAAGCACAGTCAAGTTTTGTGCTACCCAAAATCTGAGATCTTTGCAAAGTGCTCGCTAAATAATCAGCCACAGCATTTCAGTCCATATATATATGGTGCACCTGAATTTGGTATTTAATAATCAGATCTTGAATCTCCTAAACATCGTCTAAATATTTCCAAGGAATCCCAGTCTGATGGATCAACATTTGAACCAGACTATGAGAGTCTGATTCAACTATAAAATGGTCATATCAAAAATTCAAGCTATAAAGGATACCCGAATGCATAGATCAAATTTCTGCATCCATATTTGAGCAAGTACCATAAGCTTCATAACCTGCAAACAAAACCTTTCCCAAATGGTTCCCGATTACAAATCCCCCTAGCAGGCCCAGGATTTCCATGCACAAAACCATCGCAATTAACTTTAATGAGATTTTCAGCAGGTAGGTGTCATAACACAAGCTGAAACTTTGTGAGTGGAGCTAGTGGTCAGGATTTTAAAAAACACTTTCCAAAATAATTTTATCCTCAGTAGAACCTACACACAACTTCATTTTGCTAGCTGCAAATTGCACCTACAATACTGCGTAATAGCATGAATAGAGTTATTTACCGAAGGGCATCCATCCCCATAAATCTCTAGATTCTGACATTTCCATATTTCCCATAAAGTAAAGTGGAAAACAACTTTAAGATCTGAGTGCAAAGCACCTTTATATGAATTCTACAACCAAGAAATCATGAATTCTCGCCAATTTTGAACAGTTGGGTTGAACCTTAATAACCCTTGAAAATATCCCCATAACTCTTGAGTTCTGTTGCACCTCCAGAATACATGAAATAAGGAATATGATGATTGACAGAAAGGACATTTGAAGGGTCCATATACACCTAAATTCAACAATTGAGCTGGAATGGGCAAAAGTTTGTTGTATAACCTTCAAAGAAAGAAAGATACCTTGATTGGAACGTAAGGTTTCCAAATTTTACCTAAATCAAATCTAGACAACCGTTTCTTGATGCGAATCAACTTTATGACATATTCTATATCAGTTTACCCCCGAAATTGGACTTAAACAAGATTAATTCATGATAAACTATACGTAAAAGTGCTTAATTTGATTGGAAGTTGCGTATAGCTTTTATCGTGACTATTTCGTATTTTTATCTTATTTCTTTACCGAATTGTATTAATACATGATGACGGAAAAATTCACTGTTATTTTTATAACTTTTTACCCCACTTTTGATATCATTTCGAGCACTTTTATATCAATTAAAGTCATTAATTCCTAAATTTCATAAAAATATATAAGTCGTGACTATTTTGTAAAATATCGTGTTTTTATGTGTTTTTACTAGTTTTTGTACCGGTTTAGTAACCGGAGTGTCGAAATGTCGGATTTACGTTTGGTATTTTGGTGGTTTATTGCGTAATCATAAGTGGACCAAGATTCTACGTAACGACATGTTTTGAGCCCTAAAAGAGGTGTTTAGAGGGTTAGAAGAAGGTGTCACAAGCTTACGAGTTCAAAAGGGTCGTTTTTCCTAAGTACTTGAATCGTTACATATTTTCGACGGAGATTTGACCCAGCTTAGAGGCATTTTCAGGGGATGAGTTCTTAATGAAAGTTGTAGATCTTCACATAAGCTTTCCAACGCACTTTGAATCACATAAATTGGAGTTCTACAACTCAAGTTATGGTCAATTGACTAATCGATTCGGATTAGTAAAATCCCAAATATCTTCGTAATACTGAATGGCTCATCAAAACGACATTTTCTAAAGAAGTTTCCTTCATGAAAGTTGTATATCTTCAAGAAATCTTTCCAATGGATTTTGAATCAAGTCAATCGGACTTCTACAACTCAAATGATGGTCAAGTGGCTAATTGATTTGTATTAGGGAAAATGTCGCAAAACGACACGTAATGGGAATTGCCCATCAAAAAGGCGTTTTCTGAAGAAGTGTCCTTCATGAAAGTTGAAGAATTTTCCGAGAGCTTAATTTTGACGTTTGAATCATAATTTTTGGAGGTCTACAACTCAAGATATGAATTTTAGAAGTTTTATTACAAATAAATATATAATCGAAGGATCCAGAAACAAGCTGACTCATCTAGCAATGATGAGTCCGGACCGGTCCGGCTCTTTCCCGGCCCGGTCCGGCCTTGAATCATTTTCTATAAATAGAAGCTCAAAGAAAGCAATGAACGGAGGCCCTCTTCTCCTTCATCTTTTCTTTCTTTTTTAATTATGGGGGCCTAAATTAGATATATATGTCGTTATAATGTCGGTGTAATAACCCGACTAGTTATCGTTTTAATATAATTTCGTTTCCGTCTTTTATTGCTTTCTTTTATTTTTATGCAATTAGTATAAATATATATATATATACGTATACTATATATATATCTATATCTATATATATCTATATATATATCTATACGTATATCTATATAGCTGTAGTTATTTTTTCGTTTTGTTTTCTTTCGTTTTGTTATTTTCGTTGTTATTTTCGTTAATATGAGTAGTTAAACGTTACATAGCCGAATTATGTGAAAACGGGTGAAATCAACCCTCGGGAGACGAGATGGAGTTGTGTTGTGCTTAATTTAACATTCGTATGATAAATTCATGTTTTAAACTTGTTTTGATCATTTTAATAACTTTGAATAAAATTGACAACTTTGTTCACGGTTACATTGAGCTTATAAATGTATTTTGCGGTGAGATGTGAGATATGGATATCACTAATCATAGTCCTGATTGTTAGATTGACAATCTAAGTGATGATCCGACTATGCCTAAGTGAGATTCGTATTTTTACGAGATGCGCGAAACATGTTTTAAAATCACTAAACCATAGTCTTAATCGTTAGATTGGCAACCTAAGTGATACGTTAAAATTATGTTTTTGTGAGGTTTTTCAACGGTTTTTATTCCGGTCAACCATGTTAAAGTAGTTAGCTCTCTCAAAGGAGGGTTAATAAACCTAGTGTGGGGTTAAGTGAGAGTCGTCGGATCTTAACGCAAGAATAAAGAGTTGATTCCCGTGAATATCATATGAACCGAATCGGATAAAACACACTCCTTATCAAGTTTTTCCCCGGGGAGATAACTTTGTTGGATCATGGCTCGGCTATGCTTTTTAATCACCTAGTTAATCTCGTTAGTTAAAATTTATTTTTCGCATTAGTATAAAAACTCCACCTAAAACTTTGATCGCCTAGACTAAGTTCGACGTTCATTTTGGTACTCACAACCACATTTCTCTTGGGACGACCTCGTACTCCTGTAGCTATCCTAGCAATCGACCTGGTACTCTGCCAGTTAGAGAGTTAGTTTACCCACAGTTGCGAGTCTTTATAAATGTATTTTAGTGGGTGTATTTTTCGCTCATCAAAAATTGGCGCCGTTGCCGGGGAAATGTGTGATATTGTTGTGATATCTTGTAAGTGAACCGAAGGCTTGGGCCTAGGTTTTTATTTTCTTTGTTTTATTTAGATGTCGATAAGAGCTATGGATGCTGAAGTGATGTTGTCCTGAACTCGGTTTGAATACGACTTTGGTACTTAGCCTCTTCGGAGGGTGATATCTTGTAAGTCTGGCTAAAACTGGGGATTAGGGCCTTCGGCTACCATAACTTTTTGAGGGGTCTAAATATCGTGTGTTTAAAAAAAAAACGAAAAAAAAAACGAAAAAAAAGAAAAATTTTATTGTTTTCGTGTTGTTTTCTGAAATCTTGCAGTTTGAGTTTAAATGGATGAATTTTTCAATCAATACTACTCACCTGAACAACAATACCCCTACCAACCTTATCAACAACAGTTCGGTATCCGAGCCTCGTGATCAGCAAAGAGAATAATCAAGGTTCATGGAATTATCGGTGCCTAGTGCATACCAGGACCGTAATTATGGTTATTCGAGTTATGAGCCACAACATTACGAGGGTTACCCGAACCCTAATGCTTATCGAGGATTACGGTGTTCATACTCAAAGACGTTGATAGCTTTAACCATATTCACCATCCGATCGATGTCTGAATGGCAAGAGGACTACTATTCACCTCCGATGAATCAAAGTCAATATGATCGCTTTCCCCATGCCACAAGAAGACTTCACCGACAGTCAAATAGAGAAACTAGAACGATTGAACCAGAGCCTGGAAGAGCGATTGTTGGACATGCAGGAGTTCAAGGTAAGTACTGACTCCGCTATAAGAAATCTTCAAGACAAGGTGGGGCAATTGATTGAATTAGTGAGGTATGTGAAAGAGGCAGAGACAAGTGCAATAGAGGTGGTTAGGGATGAAAATGTTATCACTGAAAAAGTTCAGGGTGAGAATGAGGTTGATAATTCAGTTCGCGAAGAAAAAGTGCAAGATTTGGAGATGACAAAGTTAGAGGAGCGAGAGATTGATCGGCCATCTTTGGTAGAGCCACCGGGAGAGTTGGTAATAGCTGATATATCGGTCCCGGATTACTACATTCGTCCACTCTATGAGGATGAATTTTCATGTCCAGTTGTGTACTCCCGATGGATGAACTTTATGGAATAGCAAAGAAGATGGTTCGACAGTCTGATAAAAGAAGACTCTCTGGCTGGGAGGAGGTAACATCGAGGGCCAAACGAGGTACGTTTCTAGACAATTTAATTTCTTTGGTTCTCGCATTGTTAATTTTTCTTAAGCTATTGATCTTCTTAAGTTCTGATTTTGGTTGATAACTTGTAAATACTACTTTTGTCGAGCAAACGACGTTAAACAAAAGCGCTACCGGGAGGCAGCCCGATAATAATAATTTGGATAAGACTAGTCTGAATGAAATGTAGAATTTGTATGAAAGATGAACACAAAGCACAACCAAGTCTCGGGATGAATGTTTGAATGTCATTAAGAGGAATGATTAGGTGGTTATCCGAAAATCCGAGGAATTTAAAGAAAACATTCAAATACATCATTTCTTGGACTTAGGTTGTAGAACCCTTGAGGATCTGGGTATAAAAGACTCACTAATTTTCATTTTATGATCTAGTCTGCTTCAAATTTCTGGTCGTTGTAGTAGAGTGGTGAGTATTCCCGCTTTAATAAAACTGTGTGTAATAAAAATGAAACTAAGAATAGCTGACTTGACTGTGATATATGCTCTTGTGATACTTTCTATAATATGTATATGCTTAGATGTTCTGTGTTTTACCCGTTAAGGTTATTTTTCCATCTAAAGCTATTATGTGATATGCTATCGAGTTTTCTGACGTAACAGGGTCATTTTCTTATTATTCCCATTTCCCTATTACATACTTTGGCACGAGGACCATGTCCCGTGTTGGCTTTGTTTTGGTTGTTTTGGTACAGGGATTCGGGATGTGCTTTCTCATGGCTGTTACGGGATTCGATAACACCTTTCTGCCTGGTTTATAAGCTAAGTCTTCCTCTCTATCTCATTTACACTCTGAGAATAATGCAAAATCGTAAGTGGGGGGTTGAGTCTGGTTGGTTTAGAAATGGCAGTAAGTGTTTAAACCCTTAGTTTTTGATATTTTTCGAGCATTATTTAGTTGATTAAAATAATTTGTATAAGGTATATATTTCATGGATTTAAAGATGTAATGATCAATTTGGATATGTATAACCAATGTGAACCGCAAGTGTATTTTAACCGAAATTTATTTGTATAACATGAATTCCTTCACGTAAGCCTTTGATATTGAAGCGAAAATTTTAAATCAGTATCCATTCAAGATTCTAGTGGTTTATCCTAGAGATAGTAGTAACTTAGTGCCTAACTTCTAAACGTGTACTGTGAATATCTGAAGGTTTGAATGTGATAGAAAGAATATCAAAATAAGTGAGCTATCTATATGTCGGTTGTAGCTACCAATGATTTGAGTGCGGTAGGCGTTATCACGAAACGTCTGTATTACTATGAGGTTTAAAAGCTCCCGACTGCTTGATGATAGTAGTCCAGCTAGGGTGTTATCACGAAACATCCTATTGCTGGGAATGAGGGCATATGCTACACATAAAAAAAAATAAAAAAAAAAAAAAAAGAGTTAGATAGGTATTAATGTATTCAATCTCACCTCATGACGCTTGAAAGATAGTCGATTTTGGCAATGAGTTCGGATATGTTAGTATTCTATGGAAAAAAAAAAGAAAAAAAAAAAAAAAAAAAAGAGAAGTTATCTTCTAACTATCCCCAGTATAAACTGAATGATATGCTTTAGGGATTATCCTAATAAGTACACGGGAGGACATTGTGTGGAAATGTTAACGCTTATACCTAGGAAAGTCATTAGGGTATCTCGAATGGATATTTGTGTGTTTGCTTGAATTATTCAAGAGAGGATAGTGGAAATTGAAAAGGCTTGTCACACACTCACTCTGTTATACATTTATATTAAAGTTAACGTGTGGGTATGATTCGATTGGTTGTATCATCTGGTTGTTCCTTATATCTTATCTTCATGAATTTTTCCTCATTCATTTTATTTTATCGCTTATTTTGTTCGAGGGCGACCAAAAGCTAAGTGGGGGTTGTGATGACGGAAAAATTCACTTTATTATTTTTATAACTTTTACCCCACTTTTGATATCATTTTGAGCACTTTTATATCAATTAAAGTCATTAATTCCTAAATTTCATAAAAATATATAAGTCGTGACTATTTTGTAAAATATCGTGTTTTTATGTGTTTTTACTAGTTTTTGTACCGGTTTAGTAACCGGAGTGTCGTGTCGGATTTACGTTTGGTATTTTGGTGGTTTATTGCAGAATCATAAGTGGACCAAGATTCTACGTAACGACATGTTTTGAGCCCTAAAAGAGGTGTTTAGAGGTTAGAAGAAGGTGTCACAAGCTTACGAGTTCAAAAGGGTCGTTTTCCTAAGTACTTGAATCGTTACATATTTTCGACGGAGATTTGACCCAGCTTAGAGGCATTTTCAGGGGATGAGTTCTTAATAAAAGTTGTAGATCTTCACATAAGCTTTCCAACGCACTTTGAATCACATAAATTGGAGTTCTACAACTCAAGTTATGGTCAATTGACTAATCGATTCGGATTAGTAAAATCCCAAATATCTTCGTAATACTGAATGGCTCATCAAAACGACATTTTCTAAAGAAGTTTCCTTCATGAAAGTTGTATATCTTCAAGAAATCTTTCCAATGGATTTTGAATCAAGTCAATCGGACTTCTACAACTCAAATGATGGTCAAGTGGCTAATTGATTTGTATTAGGAAAATGTCGCAAAACGACACGTAATGGAATTGCCCATCAAAAGGCGTTTTCTGAAGAAGTGTCCTTCATGAAAGTTGAAGAATTTTCCGAGCTTAATTTTGACGTTTGAATCATAATTTTGGAGGTCTACAACTCAAGATATGAATTTTAGAAGTTTTATTACAAATAAATATATAATCGAAGGATCCGTAAACAAGTCGACTCATCTAGCAATGATGAGTCCGGACCGATCCGCTCTTTCCCGCCCGGTCCGGCCTTGAATCATTTTCTATAAATAGAAGCTCAAGCGACAACGAGCGGAGGCCCCTCTTCTCCTTCATCTTTTTTTCTTTTAATTATGGGGGCAAAAATTAGATATATATGTCGTTATAATGTCGGTTGTAATAACTTTGACTAGTTATCATTTTAATATAATTTCGTTTCCGTCTTTTATTGCTTTCTTTTATTTTTATGCAATTAGTATAAATATATATATATATATATACGTATACTATATATATATCTATATCTATATATATCTATATATATATCTATACGTATATCTATATAAATTGTAGTTATTATTTTTTCGTTTTGTTTTCTTTTCGTTTTGTTATTTTCGTTGTTATTTTAAGTTAATATGAGTAGTTAAACGTTACATAGCGAATTATGTGAAAACGGGTGAAATCAACCCTCGGAGACGAGATGGAGTTGTGTTGTGCTTAATTTAACATTCGTATGATAAATTCATGTTTTAAACTTGTTTTGATCATTTTAATAACTTTGAATAAAATTGACAACTTTGTTCACGGTTACATTGAGCTTATAAATGTATTTTGCGGTAAGATGTGAGATATGGATATCACTAATCATAGTCCTGATTGTTAGATTGACAATCTAAGTGATGAATCCGGACTATGCCTAAGTGAGATTCGTATTTTTACGAGATGTGCGAAACATGTTTTAAAATCACTAAACCATAGTCTTAATCGTTAGATTGGCAACCTAAGTGATACGTTAAAATTATGTTTTTGTGAGGTTTTTCAACGGTTTTTATTCCGGTCAACCATGTTAAAGCGAGTTAGCTCTCTAAGGGAGGGTTAATAAACCTAGTGTGGGGTTAAGTGAGAGTCGTTCGAGATCTTAACGCAAGAATAAAGAGTTGATTCCGTGAATATCATATGAATCGAATCGGATAAAACACACTCCTTATCAAGTTTTTCTGTGGGGAGATAACTTTGTTGGATCATGGCTCGGCTATGCTTTTTAATCACCTAGTTAATCTCGTTAGTTAAAATTTATTTTTAGCATTAGTATAAAAACTCCACCTAAAACTTTGATCGCCTAGACTAAGTTCGACGCGTTCATTTTGGTACTCACAACCACATTTCTCTTGGGACGACCTCGTTACTCTGTAGCTATCCTAGCAATCGACACAGTACTCTGCCAGGTTAGAGTTAGTTTACCTGATTATGAGTCTTTATAAATGTATTTTAGTGGGTGTATTTTTCGCTCATCAATACACGTTTTATGATTCTTTGTAGGAATAACTGGTGGACTAATTTGAGACGAAGTGGATTTGGGCCGAGACATGTAGAAAGATCAAGATCGAACCGGAGGAGAACCAAGTCGAGCTGTTGGACAAGCCTAGGACAAGCCTAGGACATGCCCAAGACATGCCTAGGACAAGCCCAGGACATGCCCAGGACAAGCCCAGGACATGCCCATGACAAGCCCAGGACATGCCCAAGACATGCCCAGGACAAGGCCAGGACATGCCCAAGAATCAGTCCAGGATGCCCCAGACATGTCCAGGATCAGTCTTGGACAAGCCCAGGAAAAGGCTAGGATGCTGAACCGAGCATGATTCTCGTTAAAGCGACCCAGGTGACCAAGGAATGCTTAGGATCAGTCAGGACACGTTCTAGACAAGCCCACAGGACAAGCAGCACGCTGAACCGAGAAACATCTATGGTACAGCGGCCCATGTGTCCAGGACATGTCCCAGACAAGCCCAATATGTGTCTGGACATGTCCAGGATCAGCCCAGACGTTGAACCGAGGGACATTGTCGGTTAAGCGAGCCGACTTAACCCTAAAACTTACAGATTTACCCTTTTTAGCCCTAGGTCGGTTTATTTACTATAAATAAGATGTAATACATCGAATATACATACGATTTTGAGAGCGGACAATTTACTTAAAGTATTTTCAATAAAAGTTCGTGTTTTCTTCATTGTTTGAGAAAAGTTTGGCTTAGGCATGTTCGTTTGAGTGGTGATTTATCGCGGAGGAAGTAGCTAGAAGATTTGTCTCGTGCTTTTAGGTAATCATGTTGACTTCTTCTTCTATGTTTTATGAATTCGTGATGATTATCGTTGTTACAAGCATGTTAGGTTAAATTATTTGTAGATCGAATTGAACGATGTTAATTCGCACCTAATCGTCATTTATATTGATTCATACACGAGAAACGCCCGGTCTCAGGGAAAAGACATTTGTTTTGGAAAAGTACCCAACGGTCTATATTGGAGAAAAACCTTAACGATTTAGTTTCCCCGATACGAATTGTTTTGATTATTTCTATTGTTTCTTTTTAACTTACATGTTTAGAACTTGATCAACTCTTTGCATGTTTTCATAAATTATTCTTGAAGGAACTAAGGTAGAAAAGAGTAATTGGACAAGAAACAATTAGATCGTTATTAGTTAATTAGCCCGTGCACGGTGGTTACGTAGCGAGGTTTACGGTATTTATTATCGGTATTTTCTAGTTGTTAATTCGTGTTTACTTAATATTGTTCTAGCCCGCGCACGGTAAACGTTTAGCTATTCATAGGGTTCTAGAGTCCGCGCATGATCTATGAACCAATGTAGGAAAATACACCAATAATTGATTCGATTCTTGGAACTTTAATGACAAAAGTGTATGATCAATATAGGAAAAGATTAGGGGATAATTAACTAGTTCAGTTCGATCTACTTTCTTAAAAGTGGTTAAAACTCATCTTGATTTGATAAACCGTTCTTTTTACCTAATTTTCCGTGTTTATTTTGGTCAAAGACCACAAACCACCCGTAATCTTGAATTTTTTAACTAAGTTTTCATAATTATCGAACAAGTCTCTGTGGGATCGACCTTGCTCACGAATTGTGCTTTACTACAGCGGACCTAGTCTGCTTGCTAGTGTAGTTGTGATTTCGCGAACAAGTTTTTGGCGCCGTTGCCGGGGACTAGTTTCGGTAACATAGGCTTAGTTTTGAAGTTCGGGTTATAGTCTTTTCTACTATCTCAATTCTATTTTTGTTTTCTTGATTTTTGTTATTGGGTTTAGATTATTTTTGAATTTTCTGGAGTTTGGAGGAGTCTGTTTTTGCATCTGTGGTCATCCAGTGTTGAGACAGAGTCTGTGTTTGCTGATTTTCGAGTTTTCGGGCGCCGAAACGAGAATTGTCTTCGGTTCAATGAGCCAACCTGCCTCGATGCGTGGTTTTGTTGTTTATGTGTTGTAGTGCATGACTCGAAGCTCTAAAACTGAATCATTTCCTTTAGATTCAAAATCGAAGCAACTTGTTGGCCCAATAACGCATTGCGGAAAAAGGCTTTGACATCTTCGGGTAAAAGTTTAGAGGTTGACTTGAGTGAAGCCGTTCTTCAAGGTAAGGAAGAATCAAGAAGAAGATTCAGATTTGATTGAAATCAAGAGGAGATGGCTTTGCAACAAATGAAATAATGCTAATGGTGAAGGGGGAGTTGTTGAAGCTCATGAAAAGACGTTGTTTGACTATGCTACTCCATCCATTGAACAGTTTGTCCCAGCAATCAAGCCACCGACAAATCCTGCTGAAGCTTACCACCCTAAGCCAAATGTAATTCAGATGGTGCAGAATTATGCTAGTTTTACCGGTTCACCAACTGAAGATCCAAGTACCCATGTTCGGAATTTCTTAGAAGTTGCTAATACCGTCAGGCCACCTAACATACCAGAAGGAAACATCCGGTTGACACTTTTCCCCTTCACTTTGAGGGAAAGAGCAAAAGAATGGTTACTTTCATTGGCTCCTGAGTCGATCACAACTTGGGATGAGTTATTGCGGGTGTTCATAAATCGATATTTCCCACCAAGCAAGACGAATAAATTCTGAATGAAAATTCTACTGATTCAAGATACTACCTGGTGAATCTCTGGCCGACTCATGGGAAAGGTTCAAGGAAGCACTCTGGAAATGTCCACATCATGATATAGCCCTTTGGCTCTTGATGCACACATATTATAATGCTATTGAAGAAACAGACCAGATTAGGTTGGATGCATCAAGTGGTGGGGCTTTTATGGATCAATCACCGGATAAAGCATGGGAAAAAGTGGAAAAGATCGCGATGAATAGTTAGTGGAATGGTAAAGCTTCGGTTAAGAAGGTAGCTGGGGTATTTGATTCTGATGTTTCTCAAGAGATCCTTCAACAATTGTCCAACATCTCGACGCAGGTTACATTAGTAAGTGCTCGTATGGATCGTTTCGAGAAAGGGGTGGCTAGTGAGAAAAAGGATGTGGCCCAAGTGGAAACTACGGAAGAGGTAAACTACATGGGACAAGGAGGTCAATACCCCAAGTATTTTCCCGGGTCACATGATGCCCCCGGATTCCGGTATAGTGATCAAAGCGGTGGCGAATATCCAAAGGGCAATAAATCAGGGATCTTATGTGCCACCACATGCAAGAAACTCATGGGAGCATGCTATTGAGCGTTTGAGTACAACGGTTGAGGATAACTTTGGGAAGCTTATGAAGACGATGGATGAGATGGCTAAGTCTTTCAATCAATATCGATCGAGCACCGATACTACTCTTGCAAGCCATGAAGCATAAATGAAAGTGCTGTCTTCTCAAGTTGGACACATTGCGGAGCAATTGACTAGTAGACCTCCGGGAGGGTTGCCTAGCAACACCGAAAGGAACCCTTGGGATGTAAATGCCATAACTACTAGAAGTGGAAAAGTTGTTGGGGTAGAGGATGCTAAAAATCGAAGGAAAAAGCTCCGAAAGTTGCGGTTGAGGACCGGATTACACAGGATAAGCAAGCGAGAATCTGGAGAGTGTCCGAAATAGTCTAACCAGGGCGCCGAACCAAGCATAGCTCTCGGTTCGGCGAACCAAGATGTCCCGAAAACGTCCAGACACGCTCCAGTCTTTGCCGAGGCCTCGGTAAGTCTTCTGATCTAGCTGTTACATATTTGAATTCTCTTCCGTATCCACCTAAACGTAGTCCTAATGTGCAAAATAAGCAATTTAAAAAGTTTATTGACATGTTTCAAAAGTTGCAAGTTAATATTCCATTAGTTGAAGCAATTGCACACATGCCTAATTACGGAAATTTTTTAAAAGATATTGTGTCAAATAAGCATCGTTTATTGGATTTTGAGACTATTTGTTTGAATGAGGAGTGTTTGGCTATCTTGCGGCTGACAAGTTACCACGAAGCTAAAGGATCCGGGAAGTTTCTGATCCCGTGCATCATAGGTGACGTGTGTTTTAAGAAAGTCCTATACGACCTCGGTGCTAGTATTAATCTCATGCCTTATTCGATATTCCGTAGATTAGGGATAGGGGAACTTAAGGAAACTTCGATCACTATTCAGCTAGCCGATCGTTCTGTGAAGAGACCGACAGGGGTAGTTGAAGATGTCCTCGTTAAGGTAGATATGTTTGTTTTCCCTGTTGACTTCATGATTTTGGATATGGAGGAGGACTATGAGGTGCCTTTAATCCTAGGTAGGCCATTCCTTGCCACGGGTAGGACCACTTATAGATGTGCAAAAGGAGAGCTAATTCTTAGGGTTAATGATGAGAGAGTGACATTCAATGTGTTTAAGGCCATTAAGTACCCTAGCGAGCCCGTAGAGGCATGTTGTATGATGAGTGCATTTCAGAGTTTGCAGCTTTATGAAGGACGTACCAAGAGGATTCATAACAAAAAGATCTTACATCGTAAGTTTGAAGTCAATGACAAGGTACTTCTTTATGATTCGCGATGGAGGTTATTTCCGGGTAAATTGAGGTCGAGATGGAGTGGCCCATACGTCGTAGTTAAGGTAGATCCTTCGGGAACCGTGGGAGTGAAACGTCTAGGTAATGATAAGACATTGATGGTCAATGACCGCCGGTTGAAGCATTATCACGGGTGTTAACTCGACGGATCGGGAGGTCCTATACTTTGACGACCCTGTTTAGACACGAGTGGTTATACGGTCGAGAAGTACTTTTCAATGTGATGTTTGCTCGGGACGATCAAAGATTAAGTGGGGGGTAGTTGATGCGAATAAACTTTATGACATTTTCTATATCAGTTTACCCCCGAAATTGGACTTAAACAAGATTAATTCATGATAAACTATACGTAAAAGTTCTTAATTTGATTGGAAGTTGCGTATAGCTTTTATCGTGACTATTTCGTATTTTTATCTTATTTCTTTACCGAATTGTATTACTACACGTTTTATGATTTTTTGTAGGAATAACTAGTGGACTAATTTGAGACGAAGTGGATTTGGGCCGAGACATGTAAAAAGATCAAGATCGAACCGGAGGAGAACCAAGTCGAGCTGTTGGACAAGCCCAGGACAAGCCTAGGACATGCCCAAGACATGCCCAGGACAAGCCCAGGACATGCCCAGGACATGCCCAAGACATGCCCAGGACAAGCCCAGGACAAGGCCAGGACATGCCCAAGACATGCCCAGGACAAGCCCAGGACATTCCCAAGACATGCCCAGGACAATGCCAGGACATGCCCAAGAATCAGTCCAGGATGCCCCAGACATGTCCAGGATCAGTCTTGGACAAGCCCAGGAAAAGGCTAGGACGCTGAACCGAGCATGATTCTCGGTAAAGCGACCGAGGTGACCAAGGAATGCTTAGGACCAGTCAGGACACGTTCTAGACAAGCCCACAGGACAACCAGCACGTTGAACCGAGAAGCATCTATGGTACAGCGGCCCATGTGTCCAGCACGTTGAAAACACAACAAAATTTGAAATGACTTCATGGCTTCTTTCTTTTTCTTTAGTGGTAATGACTATTGATGGATGAACAATTGAAAGATACAGATGCCATGAACATTTGAGTTGAACCTCATTTATAAATTGATCAAGTAGCGCATTCACATTTATCAATGTGGCCCACATTTTTTTCCATTAATATTTTTATACATTTCCTTAATATTTGTATACCTATGTAGGTAAATGAAATGTATATATGAGCTGAAACACGTGAATTAAAATCACGCTAAAATTGTATAAGTAAAATTCAGATGGATGTTTTTTTAAGATACAGACTCTCTAGTTACTTTCATTATTCCGTACATGAATGTTTGGTCTAATTAATATTACCATATCGGTCTTCTTATTCCTTGCTTGACTGTGTACGGTCCCTCTTTTTTTTTTTTTTTTTTTTTTTTTTTGTTGGAAAGATACCTTATAAATTTCTGGATTTGGAAAAGTACGTTTTAATAATAAGAAAAAGAAAAAGAAAAAGAAAAAGAAAAAGAAGAAAGAAAAGTATGTTTTACACAAAAGTAAACTTCCTCTATTTTTATTTTGGACATTGTAGATGACACCAAACTCAATTAATCGTAGAAGCACCACAACGAAATTCGATCGCTCCAGGGTTGAATTTATGCAGAAAATTTGACTATGAAAGGGATGAACACATATTTCGACCTTTGTAAAGTCAAAATTTAGACGAAGTGTGATGTTTGGAGTAGATCGATTGTGATGAGAAAACCCTTTATTTTTCTTTGGCAGACTTACCTGAGTTACCAACCCGAGTTCACGAGATTTATAGAGTTGACAAGGATAGCCATTGCTATGTGTTGAGAATATTCTAGATACATAAAATAATGGAAAATAAATCATTGTAATCAACTGCATTTATTGTGTATTATTGCGCTTCTATTATGGCTAGGTAGTATATAATCACAGGGGAATGAGGGAGAAGGACAGAAGTATTTCATCAATTAAGTAGAAGGACAGTCTTTTGAAACTTTTCCATAAAGGATAAAACTATTTATCCACTGTCGAAATTCACTGTTTAAATTCACTGCCGAAATTCACTCTCGAAATTCACTAATTTTCAAAATTCATTGTCGAAATTTACTGAGTTTCGGGATTCACCGTCGAAATTCACTGTCGAAATTCATTGATTTCGGGATTCACTAGGGAGATTCACTGATTTTCGGGATTCACTGTTTGTCCTTCTCGCTATAAAAATAATACAGTTGTCTTTCTCCCTATAAAAATGTGTAGCTGTCCTATTACTTAAAAATATTCTAGATTGTGTCCTTATCCCTAATTTCCATATAATCACCTCTATCGTACTCAAACAAATCAATGGAAATTCAGTTTTATTACTCTATTTTGGTATCAGAACATTTCGACTAACGTCTTTCACCCGATCAATCGTAAAGAAATTCGTTTGAGTGGGGTTCGTTACCGTAATCTACTACGAACCTCACCCGTCTTCATGTTTTGTTTATCCTTTAATTTTGTTATTTCCTTTAATTTTCTTAGTCATTAAACTAAATTGGTTTCATTCATGATCATCTTTCAAACCCCATAAACACTTCCGTAAGTCATGTCGATTTTTTTAATTCAATGGTAACCTACAACTAAACCTCTGTTTTTTCAATAAAAAATTCTTTCTATTATTCTACCTTTTCTCTCCCATCATCTTTTGCCATATATTTACGCCTCTCTTGCCTCCTCCAATTGCTTCTTCCCTTTCGTGTTTTAGATTTAGATCTATTAGTGTTCATACAACCATCCATTCCAAAGTTTATTAAAGGTTTTACAATCCTCTATTCCAAATTTTCTTAATTAGGGTACAACCCTCCATGTGTTGATCACAAGGGTGACCACACATCAATTTTTTTCAGCTAAGAATTCTTTTTTTATGGAATCAAATCCTCTAAAAGATGATATATTCTCTCCTAACTTTTCTTCCTCTCTATCCCTACTTTTATGACTCTTTATAAAAATTGTGTCATACATTGCAGATTCAAGCAACAGTATGTTGATTTGAAGCAGTTGTTTCCGATTGATATGAAGAAGGTTGTTGCATGCACCATGTGAATGTCGCAAGATTAATTCATAACGAGCCAATCTCCATGTTCATTCCATTCTCCTGGGATTGTGGGGGCATGTTGGGAATATTCTAGATACATAAAATCATTGATAATAAATCCTTGTATTCAATTGCATTTATTGTGTGTTATTGCGTTTATATTATGGTTGTGTAGTATAGAATCACCTCTATTTTACTCAAACAAATCAATGGAAATTCAGTTATATTAATCTATTATAAAAGAAAACATTTGGAAGTCCTCTTCTTCATTGTCGAGTATCTTTTTGGCTACCTTAGTAAGAGTCTTAGCCTTGTTGACGGTCTCCATAAGAACCAATGGACAATTCTTAATAATTCTTCAAAGTTGGTAGTCCATTGACTCGATATGAAGCCTCATCAAGTTCTTCCATTACATGTGCCCCGACCCATCAATGTATGGGGGCCTTGACAAATTCAAATAAGTAGGTAACTTTTTAGATTGAGAACGTTTTTAATCACATATATTCATTTTGAAGAAAGACACTTGAAAACCTAAATAACCGGAAGAGACAGAGCGGAACAGACCAAATATCCAACCAAAAATGAAACAAGCACACACAAGGATGGATAAAGGACAAAAACACATAATCGAGAGAATGGTCAAGACCAGTAGACCATCCCGACCCGACCGGACTTCCAAACAATACCACAAGCGAAGCACAAACCAGCCACTAACTGGAATAAGGTTGGTTTGACCATCATCGAGCTAATTCTCTCAGAATGACTCAAACCCGAAAAGCTTCACAGGGAACAAACCTTTGGTTTTTTTAGTTGAACTAGGAATGAGAAGGGTTGAGCCTATTTACCATTGCAGTTCGGGTAGACATTCACCGAATTTAGCACATGCAGCAAAAGGTGTGAGAGCCTTCAAGAATCTTTATTATACGGTTGCAAACCTTCACTTTAATTTAATGCTCGAGATCATTGACTTCTGCAAATATAGCATATTAGTTGAATTCTTTAAGTTATGAGAGGAATAAGTGCTCGGATAAGCAGAAAAGGTCCTCCGGCTGCGGCGACAAGAGCATTGAGGCCATGCTGCCATGTATCCGAAACGCTACGCGGCACGTGGTTCAAGGACTGTCCTGCAGTCTGCCGAAATGCATCCCCCGTGCCATCTTTTCTACTTCCCCATAACCTTATTCTTTTTCATGTATAAATTGAACACATTCATTAATTTAATTGGAATTCGATTTCTGAATTGCTTACACTTGTTATCTTTGTGGATATATGCTCTTTGAACTTATTGTTAAAGTGATCAATAGTTTGCATTCTATGTTTTGAGTTCTAAATTAAATATAAACATTATTGAATATTTTATAACAAAAATTGCATTAAGAAAAACATGGAAAGAGGGCCAAGGTGATAAGGATGCAGTAAAACAATATTGATTATTCATAACGAAAAATTGAGCTACATAATTTTGTAAACGAGTTCATTCATCGGTTGATAAATGTGCTTATGATCTGTCCGGTCCTGGAGGTACTTCACAGACATAGGTACATCCACAATTTGTGTTGCTTATAGTAGGAACACAACGTGCACCTCTAAGTCTCGGACCAATCAATGCCAAGCATGAGTCTCCGCATTTCTTATCAGTGCATCCGGGGACTTCGATCTTAGTGGCGCATAGTGTTGCTGCTCTAATATATTCAATAAACATAGTCATAAAGTTGTTAATTTTTGCCCTCAAAAAGGAAGAGAACTATTAATCGTTACACAATGTACGCATAAAACTTGGTAATATTTAAACCGTTTGGTTTACTTTATAGAAGAATGTTAGCATACCTTCCACGGTGATGAATAGCAGCAACATTAGTTGAAAACACAACAAAATTTGAAATGACTTCATGGCTTCTTTCTTTTCTTTAGTGGTAATGACTATTGATGGATGAACAATTGAAAGATACAGATGCCATGAACATTTGAGTTGAACCTCATTTATAAATTGATCCTGCAAGTAGCGCATTCACATTTATCAATGTGGCCCACATTTTTCCATTAATATTTTTATACATTTTTCCTTAATATTTGTATACCTATGTAGGTAAATGAAATGTATATATGAGCTGAAACACGTGAATTAAAATCACGTTAAAATTGTATAAGTAATATTCGGATGGATGCTTTTTCAAGATACAGACTTTCTAGTTACTTTCATTATTCCGTACATGAATGTTTGGTCTCATTAATATTACCATATCGGTCTTCTTATTCCTTGCTTGACTGTGTATCGTCCCTCTTTTTTTTTTTTTTTGTTGGAATGATACTTTATAAATTTACTGGATTTGGAAAAGTGCGTTTTAATAATAAGAAAAGAAAAGAAAAAAAGAAAAGTATGTTTTACACAAAAGTAAACTTCCTCTATTTTTATTTTGGACATTGTAGATGACACCAAACTCAATTAATCGTAGGAGCACCACAACGAAATTCGATCGCTCCAGGGTTGAATTTATGCAGAAAAATTGACTCGAAAGGGATGAACACATATTTCGACCTTTGTAAAGTCAAAATTTAGGCGAAGTGTGATGTTTTGAGTAGATCGATTGTGATGAGAACACCATTTATTTTCTTTGGTAGACTTACGAGTTACCAACCCGAGTTCACCAGGATTTATAGAGTGGACAAGGATAGCCATTGCTATGTGTTGAGAATATTCTAGATACATAAAATAATGGAAAATAAATCATTGTAATCAACTGCATTTATTGTGTATTATTGCGCTTGTATTATGGCTGGGTAGTTTATAATCACAGGGGAATGAGGGAGAAGGACAAAAATATTTCATCAATTGAGTAGAAGGACAGTCTTTTGAAACTTTCGCATAAAGGACAAAAATATTTTTCCACTGTCGAAATTCACTGTTTAAATTCATTGCGCCGAAATTCATCAAAAATTCACTAATTTTCAAAATTCATTGTCGAATTTCAGAAGTTTGAGGATTCACTGTCGAAATTCCTGTCGAAATTCATTGATTTCGGGATTCACTTTGAGTAGATTCACCGATTTTGGGATTCATTTGTTTGTCCTTCTCGCTATAAAAATTATGCGATTTGTCTTTCTCCCTATAAAAATATGGAGAATTAGGGATAAGGACACAATCAAAATATTTTTAAGTAATAGGACAACTACATATTTTTTATAGGGAGAAGGACAAGCGCATAATTTTTATAGCGAGAAGGACAAGCGGTGAATCCGAAAATCGGTGAATCTCCCGATGAATCCCGAATCGATGAATTTCGGCGATGAATTTTGACGATGAATCTGAAAATCGGTGAATCTCGACAATGAATTTTGAAAATTAGTGAATTTAAACGATGAATTTCGCGATGAATTTAAAACGATGAATTTCGAACACAAGTGATTTTAAACGATGAATAAATAGTTTTGTCCTTTATGCAAAAGTTTCAAAAAACTGTCATACTACTCAATTGATGAAATATTTACATCCTTCTCCTCATTCCCCATAAAAATATGTAGTTGTCCTATTACTTAAAAATATTCAGTTGTGTCCTTATCCCTAATTTCCCTATAATCACCTCTATCGTACTCAAACAAATCAATGGAAATTCAGTTTTATTACTCTATTTTGGTATCGAAACATTTAGACTAACGTCTTTCAACCTGGTCAATCGTAAAGAAATTCGTTTGAGTGGGGTTCGTTACCGTAATCTACCACGAACCCTCACCCGTCTTCATGTTTTGTTTATCCTTTGATTTTTTCCGTCTTCATGTTTTGTTATTTCCTTTAATTTTCTTAGTCGTTAAACTAAATTGCTCTCATTCATGATCATCTTTCAAACCCCATAAACAATTCCTGAAGTCATGTCGATTTTTAATTCAATGGTAAACTACAACTAAACCTCTGTTTTTCAATAAAAATTTCTTTGTTTTATTCTATCTTTTCTCTCCCATCATCTTTTGCCATATATTTATGCCTCTCTTGCCTCCTCCAATTGCTTCTTCCCCTTTCGTGTTTTAGATTTCGTCTATTAGGGTTCATACTATTAGATATATTCTGTAGTTATTGTAAATATTCTGTATTCATTATAGTATCGTAGTCTTAGTACTATATATACCCTTGTAATACTATTGTTTCAAAGTGTGAATAACAACACCATTCTTTTATATCTCTGTCATGGTATCGAGAGCTCTAAAAGATCCAAAATATAATATATATTTTTTCCGTACCGACACTTTCACGGCCTAAAACCTAAATTTTCTTCTCTCCGTTGCCGCCTTTAACTCGGCATTTTTTTTTCCGGCAAAGCTTCCAACCGGCATCTATGGCGCCATTCACAGATCTTCATCCATCTCTCAAACCAAAGCAGCGATGGCTCTCCTTTAACACCATTGCTCCTACCGCGCGCCACCCATGAGCGGCGGCGCTGCCATCTCATGCGTCGTCTCCTGGTTTTGCACACGATCCTATAGCTCCTCCGGTGCCCCTCTTCAACACCGCGGCGGCCGTTTTCAACGACCTCCGTTTGGATGAGATTTCTCGCATCAAGACCACTGTCTACTCCGGCGGCGAAGACCATCGACATCTCAACCCCAAAGATCCACGAGAGGAACCTTCCATGGCCATGGGCACTGATCTCGTCACAACAAGGCTCGGTATGCCAATATGCAGCGGCCGTGAGTCAATTTTCACTCTCTAAATAAGTCACGCCAACAGAATCATTAAAATAAATGGTAATAGTTGTAACGATTTTGAAACAGATCATGTGGTCAACTCAAAATAAATTGGGCACTTTGAATTCAACTAGCCCACACCAAAATAATGGCAATAATTTTGGTACTAGTTGTCATCACGCTTTCGATAAATGTCAATTGTGCTCGGTGCAGGACACTCGGCTCATTTTGTCCTCAATTTATTGGTCAAAGCTCGGCTCGTTCGGATATGCCACAGGCTCATTTAGCCTCCTCACATGGTAACTCGGCTCGGTTTAACTCATCTACTCGAGGCGGCTCCTTGGCGGTGGAGCATCACATCATGTTACATCGGATCTTGAGAATCTCTCGCCTCACTCTCCATACACTCGGGACCGATGACATTATAGTTGGTGATGGTAATGCTCTCCCTATTTCTCATCTTGGCGCGATGCTTCACTTCCCTATCCCATGATAAATTCATTTCTTTGCGTAATGTGCTATGTGTTCCCAATATGTCCCGTAACTTATTGTCTATTTACCAATTATGCCATTCTAATAACCTTTCTATCAATTTTACCCTCTCGAATTTATTGTGAAAGACCTACGGAATAATAACATCATCCTTCGTGGACCAGTTAAGAACGGTCTTTATGAATGGCCCAACCCACCTCTAGTAGCATTTGCATCAAATAAAACCACGTCCCACGAATGGCATCGTCGTTTGGGTCATCCATCCACCTCCATTCTGTCTACTATTCTTAAGAACTATGAGTTACCCACTACACTTTCCTCTTTTACGCATTGTTCTGCTTGCTTAGAAAATAAAAGCCACAAACTTGCATTTGGCCCTTCTACTTTATGTTCCTCCCGCTCCCTTGAGATTGTCTTTAGTGATGTTTGGACATCTCCCGTTCTCTCTGTCGATGGCTTTAAATACTATGTGATTTTTGTTGATCACTTCACGAGATATATTTGGTTTTATCCACTTGTCCCGAAAATCGATGTTCATTCCACTTTTATTCGCTTCGCTCTATAGTTGAGAAATTTTTCGACCAAACCATCAAAGTCTTCAGATTCGATAATGGAGGTGAATTCATCTCCTTTCGTGATTATTTTTCAACCAATGGCATCTCTTTTTCACTACCCTCCTCACACCCCAGAACATAATGGCATCTCTGAACGAAGGCACTTACATATTAAAGAAACTGGCATGTCCCTGCTCAATCATGCATCTATACCGACTCTTCTTGGCCCTTTGCTTTTGCCATCTACTTGTGTCTCGATTAATCATCGTATGCCTACTCCTACTCTACAAATGCGTTCCCGTATGAGTCCATATTTCATACCTCTCCCAACTACTCTAAGCTTGGGTTTTTGGTCGTCTGTTATCCTTGGCTCCGCCCTTATACCTCTCACAAACTCCAGCCTAACTCAAAACCGTGTGTTTTCTTGGGCTATGCCCTACAACAACATGCCTATTACTGTTATGATCTTACCGAGTCTCGCCTTTATGTTTCTCGCCATGTAAAATTTGTGGAGTCCGTTTTTCCCTTTGCCAATCCAGCCACCCCATCTTCATCCCCCTCTGTGCCAACCTCTGACTGGCTTCCTACTCCACCTCCAGTTCACTTTCCCATTGCCCCAGCACCACCCTCACCACCTCATTCTCCACCACCTTCTCCTCCACCCTCCCCACCACCACCTCCCCCACCTCCTCCACCCACACATCCTATGCGCACTAGAGCTCAAAATAACATCCACAAACCCATCCAAAAGCTCAATCTCCACATCCAGCTTACCTCTTCCGTTGAAACTGAACCTACCACAGTCACCTAAGCACTCAAAAACCCTAAGTGGAGAACTGCTATGCAAGAGGAATATGATGCTCTCCTTCGTAATGAGACCTGGGAACTTGTTCCCTCTCATCCTCACTACAATGTCATTGGCTCTAAGTGGATTTTTCGTATTAAGCATCATCCGGATGGTTCTGTTGATCGCTACAAGGCTCGCCTTGTGGCTAAAGGGTTTGCTCAGCGTCCTGGTGTGGATTATTATGAGACCTTCAGTCCAGTGGTTAAGCAAACTACAGTACGAGCTGTTCTTACTCTAGCTCTATCGCAGGGGTGGTCTCTGCGCCAGCTTGATATTAATAATGCCTTTCTTCAGGGTCACTTATTAGAAGATGTTTATCTCGCACAACCTGCTGGTTTTGTTAGTTCTGATCATCCTACTCACGTGTGCAAATTGCGTAAGGCAATTTATGGTTTGAAACAGGCACCTCGAGCTTGGTATGATGAGCTCAAGGGTTTTCTCCTCGCCAACAAATTCAGGAATGCGGATGCTGACTCTTCATTATTTATTTATAATTCTTGTGGCACAACTATTTATATCTTGGTATATGTGGATGATCTGATTATTACTGGGAATGACTCCAAGGCTCTTGAGTCTTTTATCTCTCTTTTGGGGCGCAGATTCGCACTCAAAGACTTGGGGTCCCTTTCGTACTTTCTTGGCATTGAGATCATTTACAACGCCCGCGATTGTGTTTTATCTCAAAAGCGGTATGCCACTGATTTATTGGCTCGTCTTCATATGGATCAGGCAAAATCTGTTACTACTCCACTGCCTGCTGACATTTCTGGACTCACTGCTACGTCTGGAACACCGCTTGATGATGCCTCGGAATATCGTATGGTTATTGGCAGCCTACAGTATTTGTTGTTTACTCGACCAGATCTTGCTTTTGCTGTCAATAAACTCTCTCAGTTTATGCATGCTCCCACGGATGTGCATTGGTGTCATGCTAAACGCATGTTACGGTATCTTGCTGGGACAGTGGATCTTGGCCTTCAAATTTATTGTGATTCTCCACTTGTTCTTCATGCTTTTTCTGATGCTGATTGGGGAGGTAATGACGACTATGCTTCTACTGGTGCTTATATTGTTTATCTTGGTCGAAATGCCATATCATGGAGTTCCAAGAAACAATCGACCATTGCTCGTTCATCCACTGAAGCTGAATATCGTTCGGTGGCCTCCACTACTGCGGAGCTTAATTGGGTTACATTTCTTCTTCACGATCTTGGTTTTCCTCCCAGTCAAACTCCAGTTATTTATTGTGACAACTAGGGCACGACACAATTCTGTCACAATCCTGTCTTTCACTCCCGAATGAAGCACGTTGCTATCGACTATCATTTTATTCGTGACCAAGTGCAACGTGGGTCCTTGCGTGTTGCTCATGTTAATGCCCAATATCAACTTGCTGACTGTCTTACAAAATCGCTTCCTCGCTTAGCGTTTCATCATCAACGTAGCAAGTTAGGTCTCGTCCCTCGTCCAACTTGAGGGGTGGTATTAGATATATTCTGTAGTTATTGTAAATATTATGTATTCATTATAGTATCGTAGTCTTAGTACTATATATACCCTTGTAATACTATTGTTTCAAAGTGTGAATAACAACACCATTCCTTTATATCTCTGTCACATACAACCATCCATTCAAAAGTTTATTAAAGGTTTTACAATCCTCCATTCCAAATTTTCTTAATTAGGGTACAACCCTCCATGTGTTGATCACAAGGGTGACCACACATCAATTTTTTTCAGCTAAGAATTCTTTTTTTATGGAATCAAATCCTCTAAAAGATGAAATATTCTCTCCAAAAATTTCTTCCTCTCTATCACTACTTTTATGACTCTTTATAAAAATTGTGTCATACATTGCAGATTCAAGCAACAGTAGGTTGATTTGAAGCAGTTGTTTCCTATTGATATGAAGAAGGTTGTTGCATGCACCATGTGAAGGTAGCAAGATTAATTCATTACGAGCCAATCTCCATGTTCATTCCATTCTCATGGGATTGTGGGGCGTGTTGGCAATATTCTAGTTACATAAAATCATTGATAATAAATCCTTGTATTCAATTGCATTTATTGTGTGTTATTGCGTTTATATTATGGTTGTGTAGTATAGAATCACCTCTATTTTACTCAAACAAATCAATGGAAATTCAGTTATATTACTCATTATAAAAAAAACATTTGGAAGTCCTCTTCTTCAATGTCGAGATCTTTTTGGCTACCTTAGTAAGAGTCTCACCTTGTTGACGGTCTCCATAGAACCAATGGACAATTCTTAATAATTCTTCAAAGTTGGTAGTCCATTGACTCGATATGAAGCCTCATCAAGTTCTTCCATTACATGTGCCCCGACCCATCAATGTATGGGGCCTTGACAAGGACAACCCACTCCTTAGAAGTAATGGTAGATTCCAAATAAGAAGGTCACTTTTAGATTGAGAACGTTTTTAATCACATATATTCATTTTGAAGATAGACTCATGAAAACCTAAATAACCGGATGAGACAGAGCGGAATGGACCAAATATCCAACCAAAAATGAAGAGAACTATCAATTGTCACACAATGTACGCATAAAATTGGTAATATTTAAACAGTTTGGTTTACAAAGACAAATATTTATAGAAGAATGTTAGTATACCTTCCACGGTGATGAATAAGCGACAACACATCTTCGACACACTTGCCTCCCGTAAGTTGAGATCATATTCATAGTTATGTTCTTTGTGAGACTTAGTAATTTGACGACTTCATTGTCAAAATTCAAGCTTCATTGGCTTCTAGTCTTCCACGCATGCGTTTATTTCCATTGAGGAAAGTTAATGTGATTATTCAATGGCCACCAGCGCATGATCGACCTTACTTGGCAAACTGCATAGAATTATCTTAATGATCTTTTCGGTCTCCAAACATTCTTTGTTTGTTGGCGTATTCTATTAATAAGGGAACATACCCTAGTGAATATTCGAGGATATTCTCATTTTCCTGCATCTTAAAATTCTCAATTATGTCCCTAAGGGTAGTAAACAAACATTCTTGACTTGATCTTGCCCGGAAAAAAAATGTTTGGAGAATCGCTCGTGCATCCTTTGTATTCTTTGCCTTGGAATAGTATTGTGTTCAGGACAATCGCTCATGTTCATCCTTTCTCATTTTCTATTGTCCAGGTATATTTTTTTACTTTCACTTTTCAAAATAACTTCTAACGTGTCGGGCGGGCACGGATCCTCTGTCCATTTTCCTGCCTAAGGAACGTTGTCGTTTGCTCCCATTTCCATAAACGCTGAATCACAAAAAATATATATATATATATAATTATAATAATAATATTAATAAAGTTGTCTTCTTCATAGTTCATACTCTTAGTCTCTTCCTCGTTCATACGCAAGCCATTTCTCATCCCTTTCTGTAAAAATATTCCATTCAAAACATCAATTTTTTTAATCTTTTTTTAAAGGTTCAACAATCAATTTTTCTTACATGGACTCCTTTAATGGTGCCGGAAAATATATTCGCATCCTTATATTTTATATTTTCGCGGGTTTCGAATAAGGATTGGAATTGTTGCAGCCACATTTGGAACCCTAATAAACGATTCTTGGGGAAACAAAATTATTAACTTGTGATCAAACATGATATAAGGGGAAAAATAGATTTTGTTTTTTTATTTTTTATTACATTGTTCTAATTCGTCGTGTTAATTTTTGTTTGCTTTTTCGAGAAGGTGAATGCTACTTCATTTGAGATGGTAGAAATTCCTTGATAGGTATTTCGGTATGAGTTTTAATGGGTATTCTTGATGGAAGGGGGAGAATAGTCTAGCGGCTAAATTACAATTTTGGTCCTCTAACTAGACATGTTTTTCGATTTTGGTCCTGGTTTTTCTCCGACGACAGTTTTAGTCATGTAAGTGGTCTTTTTTGCAAAAATAGTCACGAGCGCCGAAAGACCACTTACAGGGACTAAAATTGGTCTTTTCCGGCAAAAATTTTAGTCCTGTAAGTGGTCTTTCCGGCGACAATTTTAGTCCTGTAAGTGGTCTTTCCGGCGTTCAGGACTATTTTGGCAAAAAGACCACTTACAGACTAAAATTGTCGCCGAGAAAAACTTGGACCAAAATCGAAACGTGTCTAGTTAGAGGACCAAAATTGTAATTTAGCCCTAGTCTAGCGAAAGGGCGGAAGTGGAAGAAGACGACTTGATTTACTTTTCCTTTTTTTTTTTATTATTATTTATAACAGAGTTTGGAGAATCGATGATTTGTATTACTATACACAACAAATACTTATACAAAGAGTGAGTATTTTCTAGTATCTTACAGAGTAACTACTGAGATACTTTATAATGATTACAATAATAACAATAATATATACAATAACTACAATATCTTCAATACGCCCCAAGTTGGGCCACGGAGCGAAGGCACAACTTGTCACGCCAAGAGTGAAAGTCTAAACGGGGTAGAGACTTAGTGAGAACATCCGTAATTTGATCTCCAGCAGGGACGTGAGTGACACGAACCACACCTAGATTGACCTGGTCCCGAATAAAATTATAATCGATGGCAACATGCTTCATGTGAGAGTGAAAGACTGGGTTGGATGAAAGTTGTGTAGCACTAAGGTTATCACAGTAAACAACAGGGATGTGAGATGAGGGGAACCCGACATCGTGAAGGAGAATGAGTAACCATTTGAGCTCAGCAACTGTATTAGCAATAGATTTGTACTCAGCTTCAGTGGAGGAGCGGGCTACAGTACGTTGCTTTTTCGAATTCCAAGAGATGGCATTGCGACCTAAGAACACGACGTAGGCCCCGGTGGAAGTGTAATCCGGCCGGTTGCCACCCTAGTCAGCATCGGAGAATGCATGCAAGACAAGAGGAGAATCATGAAAAATGTGTAATCCCTGATCAAAAGTACCAAGATAACGGAGAAGCCGCTTAACAAAAGACCAATGGGTGTCGGTGGGAGCATGCATAAACTGAGCCAGTTTATTGACTGCGAAGGCAATATCAGGGTGGGTGAATAGTAAGTACTGAAGACTCCCAACAATACTGCGAAACAGAGTGGCATCGGACAGTAGAGTCCCCGAGGTCGGGGTAAGAGCAAAAATGTCGGAGGGAAGCGGTGTAGAAACTGGGTTAGCTTTATCCATACGGGATTTGAGGAGGAGCTCGATGATATATTTGCGTTGCGACAGGTGAAGACCCTCAGGTGTAGGAATGACCTCTATTCCAAGAAAGTATGTCAACGGACCAAGATCTTTGATAGAGAACCGAACACCCATATTATGAATAAATGATTGGACCGCAGCAGGGTCCGATCCAGTAACAATGATGTCATCCACATATACAAGAACATAGAGAAAATGAGTGCCATCATGGAGAATAAAGAGAGAGGCATCGGCGTGAGCATTCCTGAAACCCGCAGAAAGAAGATAGGAGCGGAGCTCCGAGTACCAAGCACGATGGGCCTGCTTGAGGCCATATAATGCCTTATTAAGGCGACAGACATAATCCGGATGCACCATATTAGAGAAGCCAGGTGGTTGCTGCATATAAACTGTTTCAGATAAAGAACCCTGCAAAAAGGCATTATTGACATCGAGCCGGGCGAAGAGGCCACCATGACAAGTAGCAAGAGTGAGAAGAACCGAATGGTGGTAGGTTTGACCACGGGGTGAAGGTCTCAAAGTAGTCAACACTGGCGCTGATGAAACCCCTTAGCAACGAGACGGGCTTTATAGGGATCGAGAGATCCATCGTGAGATGCTTAGTGCGGTACACCCACCGGCGACCTGACAATATTAAAGGAAGGGTCAAGAGCACAAGATCCCACGTGTGATTCTTGACAAGGGCATCGTACTCAAGTTGCATTGCGGATCTCCAAGAAGGGGAGGCAAGGGCTTGAGACAGCGTGGAGGGTTCGGGTTCAGGGGAAGAAAGTTCACTGATGAAGAGAGTTTGAGGATGTGTTAACACAAGAGTAAACTTCAACTTATCTTTTATTCATTGATAATGTGGAGTATATGTAGATACAATTGAGGAGTTTGAAAGGTCCTAGACAAGATAGTGACCTTTCATAGAAAAAGTAAAAGCTATAAACGAGGCTAGATGCTTTTAGTCTCTTACATAATAAATGTCTATGACATAAAGTGAACTAGAGTAAAAGCTATGTCTATGAATAGAGTTTGACATATTAATTGTTTATATGTACTACAATTAATATGTCTCTTTATAAATAAATAAAGTGTACACACAGAAAATCCGCACATGAGTTCAAAGAGTTCGATGATCTCTGCTGAACCTCAAGAGACTTTATCAAGATGTCTTTGAATATTGCCACACCCTCAAAGCTGGGTCAGATATGTTGATGCAAACCAAGTTTGCTACTTAGTCTCTTTGAACATGAGAGGTGGAATAGCTTTGGTGAGAATATCTCGCATTTTGGTCTGCTTGAGGAACATACTGAGCCGGATAATCTTGGCATCAATCTTTTCCTTTAGGAAGTGTCTCACAATGTCCACATGTTTTGTTTTGTCATGATGGACTGGATCCTCTGCCATGCATAGTCTTTGAGTGATTATCACAAAGAGAGTGATGAGGTTCTTTGAAGAGGTCACTGAAGTTCGATAAAGTACTCTTTTGAGCCAAAGAGCTTCACAAATGCCTAAGACAAGTGCCTGAGTTCACCTTCAAGATCGCTTCTAGACCACGATGGGTTGTTTCTTGCTCCTCCAAGTAACAAGATTGCCCCATACATAGGAACAGTGCTTTGTGGTCGACCTTCTATCTATGTGGCATCCATTGATCGACATCGATGTAGACCTTGATGGATCTATCACAGACTTGGTGAAGTGTAACCCTTGGCCAGGAGTAGACTTCAAATACCTCGAGATTCTATTTATCGCATCCCAATGTTGCTCAAGAGGGCAATGCATGAACCGACTAACTGGTCGACACCATATGCAATATCAGGTCTTGTATGGGAGAGGTAGATGAGTTTCCTACAAGCCTTTGATATTGTTCTTTCCTGGACAAAGAAGTGTCACCATGTAGCAGTATGGCCCGGGTCTGAGGGATATAGCAGTTTGCACCCCAAAGATGCCGCTTCCTTCAAGCGAGATCCAAGTACATATTTCCTTTGGGAGACAGAAATGCCTTTGTTTGTTTCTTGCTACTTCCATGCCAAGAAAATATTTGAGAAAACCCAAGTCTTTCACCAGAAACACCTTTGCCAGCAGAGTCTTCAAATGTTGGATCTCAGTAGAGTCATCTCCAGTGAGGATGATATCATCCACATAGACAATAATAATAGACCTCTTCTGGTTGGTTGTCTTGATGAACATAGTGTGATCAGAATTGCATTGGTGATATCCAAAGCACTTTGACCACGCTTGTTAATTTTCCAAACCATGCCCTTGGTGATTGCTTCAGGCCATATAGAGATTTCCTCAGTTTGCACACCTTGCCTTGAGTATGAGGATTGATAAAACCAGGAGGTACATTCATATAAACCTCCTCAGTGAGGTCCCCATTTAGAAAAGCATTTTTGATGTCCAATTGGTGAAGAGGCCACTCAAGTTGGACAAATAGAGAGATCGAACCACAGCGGTGTTGAGTTTTGCCACTGGTGCAAAAGTTTCCTTATAGTCAATGCCATAAGTTTGAGTGAATCCACGCTACCAATCGGCTTTGTACTTGTCAATAGTGCCATCGGCATTGTATTTTATAGTGAATAACCATCTCAGAATCGATCGTCTTCTTGCCTCTGTGGAGAGGTGTCAAATCCCAAGTATGATTATCCGTAAGAAGTCTTTATCATCTCTGTTTTAACAAAGAGCCTTCCATTTATCATTTTGAAGGGCCTCTCGAATATTTTTAGGAATAGAGTGAGAGTCCAGTCCTGTGAAAACATGGCAAAGGCGGAGAGATAACTTATCATAAGATAAATAAGAATGAATAGAGTGATCGCATTACATGATCTCTTTCCTTCCTAAGAGCAATAGGCCTATCATCAATGTCGCAGTCTTTGAGGATCTGTAGATTGCCGTGTCGATGAGGCTCGGGAGCGGCAGGCTCTGGGTCGATGAACTCTTGTTCGGGAGGGTTCTTTGAGGAGTATTAGGTTTGTAGAGGTCAAAGCAGGTCTCAAGTTCGATCTCTTGAGGATCGATGAGTTCTTTGAGGTTAAGAGTTTGCCGAGGGAGGGGTTTAGGTCAATTTCAATCAGTTTCCATCGTTGAATGGCTCAGAGTGGGTTTGCTTTGTAATAAGGGTCCTTTCAAAGAATTTTACATCCATAGAATTGTAAAATTTCTTTTCAATAGGGGAATAACACTTGTAACCTTTTACATCCTTTGCATAACCTAGGAAAATGCACTTGTGAGCTTTAGGATCAAGTTTACTACATGTTGAGCATGGATATACACAAACACAAGTACAACCAAAGATCTTTGGAGGCAAGCGGGAAACAAGATGATGGCGGGAGTGTGTGGTCAGTAGGGGGTTTGGAGTGGAGTTTTGAAACCTAACACTCTGTGGGAAGTCTGTTGAGTAAATAAGTTGCGATCAAGATAGCTTCACCCCACATATATTTAGGAACATGTGTGGTGAACATGATTGATCTGGCCATTTCCAAGTAGGTGCTTGTTCTTTCTCTCAAAGAACCCCATTCTGTGAGGTGTTTCCACACAACTACGATATGAACAATTCCTCTATCTGTCAAGAAGGTGCGAGATTAGACTCATAGTATTCTAGAGCATTATCGGTCTTTAAGATCTTGATCTTAGTATCAAATTGAGTGGAGACCATATGATAAAATTCTTGAAAGATAGGGCCAACTTCAGATTTGTCTTTCATTAAAAAACCCAAGTGTTCCTGTATGATCATCAATAAAGGTGACAAACCACCTTTTCCTGTTATACTTTTCACCCTAGAGGTCCCCACACATCACTTTGTGTATTAAGGTGAAGGGTGAGGAATGCAAATGAGGTAACTTAGCATACACAGATTTTGTAAGTTTAGCAAATTGACAAATATCACATTGAAGGTCATTCAGATTACATCCTTTAAACAATTCAGAGTTAAAGATTTTAAGTAACCAAAACTTGGATGTCCTAATCTATAATGCCATAACATGATATTGTCTAAAGTGCTGGGAGCAGTCACGAGGCATTCGATCTTGATCTTACATGCTTGTGAGGTTGACGACCGTAAACAATCAGTATGCAAGGTTTAGCCTTCCCAATCACTTCCTGTGAAGTAGGATCTGGAATGTGCACCGATTTTCCTTAAAAACAACAAATCCAATTCAAATCTTTAGTGAGTCTAATTGTGAGATATAAGATTGCAGTCTAAGTTTGGAACAAATAGGACATCCTGTAGGCATATCTTATTAGTGAGTTTAACATTTCCAACACCTTTTGCACGAGAGATAGATCCATCAATGAGCTTTAATGTTATGAATTTGGTGACAAGGCATATAGTTGGTTATAAGGTTTTATTACCAGTCATATGGGAGGATGCCCTAATCAACAATCCATGTTTCATTGCTAAGGGAAGAGTAGAATTTACTGTATGAGTATGAGTAGCAACATCGGTAGAGTGACTACCTTCCTTTTGTTGATTCAGAAGGCTTTGAATGCAACAAAACGAGCATTCATCCGGTTGTCATTCTTCTCCTCACCGATGTATCTCGCCTTGACTTTCCCTGATAGGTTTTGAGATTTTTGAGGAGTTAGGCTTTCCATGGAGCTTCCAAAGCGATTGTCCTTGGTGTGATTTGTGCGTTTGCAGTGATCACGAACGCTTTTCGATTTTCTCATGAGGCTTCTTGTATGTCTCAAGAACCTCGGCCGCCTTCCGGCGATCAACAAGCGGCACCTTCATGAGGGTTGTCGGTAGTGGATTTGAAGCATGACTTTTCTCCTACTTTCTTCATGTTTGACCTCGGCAAACATGGATTTGAGATTTGGAAGAGGTTTGGTGGCAAGAATTCTTCCTCTAACATCATCAAGAGTAGGATTCAATCCAAAGAGGAACTGAATACTCTCTTCTTTTCTATGATGTCTTTATAAAGAGCATCCTTGACATCATTCCATGAGTGAGTTTCTAACATATCTAAGTGTTGCCAAGCCTTAGATAGTTGATTGAAATATTGAGTTACTGAGACATATCCCCTTGCTCGCAAGTTTGAATCTGAGCTTCTAGTTCATATACCTCGGATGTATTATCCTTCTTGGAGTAAAGATCTCTCGGCATTATCCCGATTTCTTTGGCGAGATCATACATCATAAAGTTTTCACTTATCTCTTTCGTCATTGACCTCGTGAGGATGGTCATGAGTTGATTATTTGTTGTGTCCCATGCTTCAAAACCGGGTCGGTTTCAAGAGTGCGAGTTTTGTTCCGCACAAGTATCCCATCTTACTTTGTCCAAATGTACATTTTCATAGACCTTGACCATAACAGATAGTTGTTACCATCAAGTCTATGGTTAGTATAAGAAGAGGAGTTGTCGATACTCCCGGTCACCGAGGTCTTTGAGAGTCTCTTGAGGTTGAAGTAATGTCGGATGTGGAAGACATTCTTCAGAAATATGAGTTTTGCAGCGGAAAAAAAAAATTAGAACACAAATGGCTCACGATACCATGAAGAGAGTTTGAGGATGTGTTAACACAAGAGTAAACTTCAACTTATCTTTTATTCATTGATAATGTGGAGTATATGTAGATACAATTGAGGAGTTTGAAAGGTCCTAGACAAGATAGTGACCTTTCATAGAAAAAGTAAAAGCTATAAACGAGGCTAGATGCTTTTAGTCTCTTACATAATAAATGTCTATGACATAAAGTGAACTAGAGTAAAAGCTATGTCTATGAATAGAGTTTGACATATTAATTGTTTATATGTACTACAATTAATATGTCTCTTTATAAATAAATAAAGTGTACACAGAAAATCCGGTACATGAGTTCAAGAGGTTCAAGATTACTCTGCCTGAACCTCGTGCGAGATTATCGACATCTTTGAATATTGCCACAACCGAGAAGGATAGTTTTTGAGTAGGCTTAGAGATATTGTTTTTAGCCCTAGTCGTCATTGGGTGGAGGTGTTGGGTGGAGGTGGGGGCCGTGGGAGGTGGCGGTGATGGGGCCGAAGAAGGTTGAGGAGAGGAGCGGGTCGGGGAAGGGGAGGGGGTGGGGACCGGAGGTGGTATGGGAATCCAGTGGTGGAGTAGAGGAGAGGTGGTCGGGTGGAGGTTCGGCGGTGGTCGAGCGGAAAGGAAAATCGTTTTCCATAAATTTAACGCGCGAGAGGTGTATATATATGAAGATCGGTGGTGTCAAGGCACGAGATAGGCTGATTAGGTAAGAGAATAGCCGACGAAGAGACATGCACGAGCGGGGTTCAAGTTTGTGGGTAGTGTAAGGGCGAAGCCAGGGGTAGCAGAGACAAACGAATACGCGAAGTTTTTCATAGTTCGGGGAGTGGCCAAATATTTTGGCAAAGGGAGAGGTCATGTCGAGGGTCGGGGTGGGGAGACGATTAATGAGATAAACAGCGGTGGCGAAGGCATAGGGCCAGTAAGTGGTAGGCATGGACGCATGGGTTAAAAGAGCTAGGCATGTTTTGAAGATGTGGAGGTGACGGCGTTCGAATAGCCATTGTGCTCAGGTGTGTGTGGGGAGGTGAAGTGGGAGATCCCATGAGATGTGAAAATGGGCGAAGACTTGTGAACTCGGTGCCATTATCTCGAGTAAATAATTTTTATGGTGGCGTCAAAGTACTTTTCAACTAGGTTTTTAAATTGTGGGAAAACTGTAGCAACATCATTTTTACGCGTGAGTGGATAAAACCAGATATATTTGGTAAAGTGGTACACAAAAATCACATAATATTTAGAGCCGTCAAGGCCATAAACTGGGGAAGTCCAAACATCAGAAAATAAAATTTCTAGTGGGTGGGAGGAACGTAAAGTAGACAAACTAAATGGAAGTTTATGACTTTTATTCTTAAAACAGGCATCACAATGTTCAGTAAATGTATTATTGGAAAATGGAAAATTTGCAGTAGAACTAAAATTACGAAAAATAGAAGAGGCAGGGTGACCGAGACGGGAGTGCCAGGTATACCAAGAGGCGGTGGATGCATCAAAGGCGAGGAGAAGAGTGGAGGGCCAAGTGTAAAGTCCATCTTTAGCGGGTCCCGTCAGTAGGCACGTACCCGTTGGAATCTCCTTAACACGAAATGAGTCCATAAAAAATTCAACAGAGACACAATTAGTTTGACAAAATTTGAAATGGACGATTAAATTGCGAGATATATTTGGAACGCATAACACATCACGGCTGAAAATTTAAATTAGAGGAGGGGAGTGAAGTAGTGCCAGTGTGAGTAACAGTTAAGGGACTACCATCGCCGATCATAAGGTCGTCGGAGCCGGTGTATGGCGAGTGAAGAGAAAGGTTTTGGAGACCATTGGTGACGTGGTGCGATGCGCCGCTGTCAAGAAGCCACGGGGAGTGGGACTCCTATTCAGAGGTTGCAATAAAGTGAGCCTATGGGGCGTTGGGACGTCACCGCTTTGTTGAGACAAGAAATTTGAAGGGCGTGGGTCTGCTGAGCCTTGGACAGGAACAAACTGAAAATTAGGGCAAAAGCGAGCACTATGTCCCTGCACACGACACATTTGATATTTACCTTGATAAGGTTTGGTTGATGGACGGGCTGAATTTCCCGGGTTACCTGCACTACCTGTGTACACCGGAGGACGAGCTGAGGGTGGAGGCCGGGCAGCAACATGAGCAACAGCCGCAGGTACAGACAATGCAAGACGGCGACGGGAAGCATCATAATTCAACAACTTTTCATGGAGCTCATCAATGGTGATGAGGGAGTCACGAGCCTGAACGGCACGAACCAGATCGGCATAATCATCACCGAGATTATCCAAAATAACATCGATTAGGTCCTTATGATCCATGGGTTTGTCAAGAAGAGCGAGCTCGTGAGACTTATTGCGCATAAATTGCAAGTAATCGGAGATGGACATGGTACCTTTCAAGGTGTGCTTCATAGCCTGCTTGATTTGTTTAATGCATCCCCGAGATGGCTTGGCATAGATGTCTTTCAGGGCTGTCCAGACATCCATAGAGCTTTTGGGAGCATGAATCGAGCCTAAAACGCTGTTGGACAGAGACCCAATCAAGGCGTTGAGGATGAGTTGGTCCTGCCGGTACCAATGGGTGTGTGCCGGATTGGAGGTGGTGACATTATTGGCGGTGATGGTTGCGGGTGGCTGAGGTTTGGAGCCGTCGACGTAGCCAAACAAATCATAACCAATGAAGAGAGATCGAAATTGGACCTCCCAAATAGCATAATTATCACCTGTGAGTTTGACCGGAGCTTGAGCGCCGGAGTTGAGGGGAACAAGAGCAGGGAGATTGGAGCCGGTTGTGGCTGTGGCTGTTGCCAGAGAGGAGAGGTCTGATAGGGCAGACATGAGGAAGCAGATGGGTGCGGCTGAAAGAAAGTAGAAAAAGAATTAGGTAAAAAAAAAATTAGGGTGGCTTTGATATATACCATAACAGAGTTTGGAGAACTGATGATTTGTATTACTATACACAACAAATACTTATACAAAGAGTGAGTATTTTCTAGTATCTTCTAGAGTAACTACCGAATCAATTATAATGATTACAATAATAACAATAATATGTACAATAACTACAATATCTTCAATAATTTATTTATATTTTTGTGATTTAGCGTCTATGTAATATCCCGATTTTCGAAAAAGGGCATTTCAGTCATTTAACGAAAATCAGAATAGTAGATTTATTTTCATTATTGGAATTAAAGAAAGAAAAAGGAAATTAAAGATTTTGTTAATTAAGGAATTAATTAAAATAAGTTATAATGGGATTAATAGGGAATTAAATTCCAATTATTCAGAAACAGTTTCATGTTAAAAATTAAGCAGAGGGGCACAAGTTTTGAGAAGAAAAAAAGAGAAGAGACTTTTGGATTTCGAGGCTAATCCGTTGCTCTTTTCAACAGACGTATCAAGAGGAAAATATTCTACGGAAGGCGAGGATCGTTTTGATACCAACAATTAACCGGTTGGAGAAGGTAAGATTTCATTCGTTTTTGGTTCTGAGAAGTTATGGCTGGAAATACTTAGTATAAGTTAGATGTTCTGAGTTTATGTTGCTTTGATGTTCAAGAATCGTAGTTTGATCAATTTGTAGGTTGAATCGAAAGCTAGGTTCTTTTGGTGTTTTGGATTGTTTGTTGCTCGCAATTAAGGTAACGTGGTTTTCATATTGAATGATTGAATGATTTATAATGTTTGGATTGTGTGTTTTGTTTGTAGAATAAAGTTTATGGGTTGTTGTTGATTTTAAAATATATTTGGTGATGTTTTAGACCTGTTTTATTTATGTTCTTGCTGTCAAAAATCGATGGAATTGGTTTGGAATAATGTTGAGTTCGTACATGAAAAAAAAAAAGAATGCAGATGATGTCGCAAGTTGCTGGGAGGGTAACTGATAAATAGTATAAAAATGATAGTAATAGCAACATCATTAATTTCTTTCTGCAGGTGGTGTACTATTATCGGAAAAAGGAAAAAGGTGAAATAACCAAAGAATTAGATATACACTTTAGTGTATATGCATGTTTTCTGCTGCTGTATTTGTACTTTCTTTCTTTTCCTTATGCTTGGGGTTGGTGGCAACGGCTTTTGAAAAAAAAAAAATAGGCGATTTAATAAATATATAATGTGTAGTTGTTTGTGACTAATGTTATTTTGATACTTAGCTTGATTTATATTCTTTCTAATGAATTCAAAAAAGTTGAAATAATATGAACAAGCCTCGATTGAGTTTCTGATGCATTTAGTTCCGGCACCGGATGTACTCTTAAAGGAGTTTGAAGTTCGGGACCGTCGGAAGGGGCATGAAAAGGCTTGTGCTTTGATGAACTAGAGTTCATCAATGTCCAATAAATTGCTAGCTTGAATCTAAGAGTCTAAGAAGAGGAGTAGGGAGCTTTTTATCCTGAATGTTCCTAGGTGGCTAGCTAATCACTTAATAAACGTATTTGACTAGATAAAATGTTAAACATCATGAGAGCTTGGATATGCACAGTACAATATCTGCAATGTGATGGTTGGCCAAATAAAGTGGTGATGATCACTGCCGTATTCTAGACCCGCCAGATAAAGTAGTGATCATTCCGCCGGACAAACTCACGAACGAGATAGACATTCACCAGTCAGCTCTCTAGGGTTGGCCAGACAAAGTGGAATGACTATCCCGGGACCGCTAGAGATTTATCTCTATAGGGTTGCGTCTTTGTCTTAGTGCATATCTCACTAAGTGTAGTGCCCTAGCAAACATGCTGTAACAAAGATAAGCTAAGTTAGTAATCTTAAGGATCTCATGTTATACTATGAATATAATGTGATAGCTTGGTGTAAGATCATTTAATAACGGATTAATAATAAGACAACGTTTACTTTCTTTTCATTATAAAACGTATTATTCAATAACTTCTACTCGTTACTAAGTACGTATGTACTTACCCGTTATATGTTTTGTTTTGAGAAGATGAACAGGTTTTTGATGGAGATGAGAACAATGAGGACATATGATGCATGATGTTTTTTTTTTGTTGAAGTTGTTTTGAAGACTTTTGTTTATTTCAAGTTTTGATTTAAACAATGTTGTTATTTCAAGTTGAATGTTGTTTTTGTTTGCCTCGTTTTAGAGGCCTTTGATGTAAGACTAGATCGTTTGGTTTTCTTTTATTTTGGAATTGTTGTAAGACGTTTCAATTTCCATTTTGGTTTTAGTGCGATTTGAATCTAGTTGTAGTTGATCTTTGGAATTTTTCCTGAGTCGTTTTGTTTCTCGCATTGTGTTTATGATATATGACGTAAGGCTTATGTATAATATTATATTTTATTTGATATTATACATGCCGGGCGTTATTTTCCGGATAAGGACTCGGTTTGAAATGAGGCGTCACGATCTATTGAAATGGGAGCAAAACGACAGCGTATATATGGCTAGACAGGGAAATGGACAGAGATCCGTGCCCGCATTGGCTAGTTGAGTTTTACCTTCAGGGGCAATGACTACTTCAACGACGCTCCATGATTCAAGATTTCTTTTAATGTTGCTCCATTAAAAAAAAAAAAAAAAAAAAAAAAAAACCTTACCTTCAATAGGTGTTGCAATATTGAAATGATTGAATGACTCCGATGAAGCTAATTACGTACCTGTCTTGTTGTAATCGATGTGCTATGCATGTTAATGTGTGAATTTAACACATTCATTAATTTAATTGAAATTTCGGTTTGTGAATTACTTACGCTTGTTATCTTTGTGGATGATATGCCTTTTGAACTTAATTTCTAAGTGATTATATAATAGTTTACATTCTGTGTGTTGAGTTCTACATTAAATGTAAACATTATTGAATATTTTATAACAAAAATTTGCATTATTAAAAAATAAAAATGAAAGAGGGCCAAGGAGATATGGTTTCAATTAAACATTACTGAATATTATATAAAAAGTTGAGCTCGTCATAATTTTGTAAAAGAGCAAAAACTAGGAAGTTATATGTTGATAAAAGTGTTTAATTATGATCTGTCCGGTCCTGGTGGTACTTCACAGAAACTGGATGGCGTCACCATCTTTTATTTGTCCGGCCATTAGAAGGCGGAGGTGAATCGTTCAACCGTCGCCCTGAATGGTTCAGCCACTGACGAAGAATGATGGCCATTGACGAAGAACGATTGAATGATTGAATCGTTCAGCCTTGAACGAATTGATGAAGAATCATTGGTGAATTGATTGAATCATTGGTGAATCGTTCAGCCCTGAATCGATTGAATTGATTGAATCATTGGTCAATTTCTGGGTTTTATTCTATGTAAATTAATGATTTGATTCCCTGTTAATATCACATTTTTGTAGTGATAAACCGAAGCTCTGAATTTGCAATTTTTGAATCGAAGCTCTAAATTTTTGAACGATTTGGGGAGGAGAAGCAACTGGTTGGGGAGGAGAAAGAGGGTGACGGTTGTGCGCTGGAGCCGAACGATCGGAATTGAACGCCGTGAAGCGGTTGTTTATTTTATTTTATTTTTTAAAAGTTTAGGGTTTAGGGTTGTTACTATTAATTTTGTAACGTTACTATTTTTTTTTTTGATGTGCTTTATCTATTTTATGGGCTGTTACTATTTGTTTATTACCCGTTACTACATTTTACGGGGCTGTTACTATTTGTTTTAGTATGTTACTACTTGTGAACGGTCACTCTTTTTTTTTTTTTTTTTTTTTGGAAAGATACCTGCATTTATTGTGTATTATTGCGTTTGTATTATGGCTGTGTAGTATATAATCACGGGGGAATGAGGGAGAAAGACAGAAATATTTCATCAATTGAGTAGAAGGACAGTCTTTTGAAACTTTTGCATAAATGACAAAACTATTTATCCACAGTCGAAATTCACTTGTGTTAGAAATTCACTGTTTAAATTCACTGCCGAAATTCACTGTCGAAATTCACTAATTTTCAAAATTCGTTGTCGAAATTCACTGATTTTCGGGATTCACTGTCGAAATTCACTATCGAAATTCATTGATTTCGGGATTCACTGGGGAGATTCACTGATTTTCGGGATTCACTGTTTGTCATTCTCGCTATAAAAATTATGTAGTTGTCATTCTCTCTATAAAAAATGTGTAGCTGTCCTGTTACTTAAAAATATTCCAGATTGTGTTCTTATCCCTAATTTCCCATATAATCACCTCTATCATACTCAAACAAATCAATGGAAATTCAGTTTTATTCCTCTATTCTGGTATCAGAACATTTCGACTAACGTCTTTCAGATCAAGGTCAATCGTAAAAAAATTCGTTTGGGTGGGGTTCGTTACCGTAATCTACACGAACCCTCACCCGTCTTCATTTTTTGTTTATCCTTTGATTTTTTTCCATCTTTATGTTTTGTTATTTCCTTTAATTTTATTAGTCATTAAACTAAATTGCTCTCATTCATCATCATTTTCAAACCCCATAAACACTACCGTAAGACATGTAGATTTTTTTTAATTAAATGGTAAACTACAACTAAACCTCTGTTTTTCCAATAAAAATTTCTTTATTTTATTCTACCTTTTCTCTCCCATCATCTTTTGCCATATATTTACGCCTCTCTTGCCACCACCAATTGCTTCTTACCCGTTCGTGTATTAGATTTCGTCTATTAGGGTTCGTACAACCATCCATTCCAAAGTTTATTAAAGGTTTTACAATCCTCCATTCAAATTTTTCTTAATTAGGGTACAACCCTCAATGTGTTGATCACAATGGTGACCACACATCAATTTTTTTCAGCTAAGAATTCTTTTTATATGGAATCAAATCCTCTCAAAGATGATATATTCTCTCCAAACATTTCTTCCTCTCTATCACTACTTTTATGACTCTTTGCAATAATTGTGTCATAAATTGCAGATTCAAGCAATAGCAGGTTGATTTGAAGTAGTTGTTTTCGATTGATATGAAGAAGGTTGTTGTTGCATGCACCCATCACTGATTGGAATAAGGTTGGTTTGACCATCATCGAGCTAATTCTCTCAGCATGACTCATACCCGAAAAGATTCACAGGGCACAAACCTCTAATATTGATGGATGAACAATTGAAAGATACAGATGCCATGAACATTTGAGTTGAACCTCATTTATAAATTGATCAAGTAGCGCATTCACATTTATTAATGTGGCCCACATTTTGTTCCATTAATATTTTTATACATTTCCTTAATATTTGTATACCTATGTATGTAAATGAAATTTATATATGAGCTGAAACACGTGAATTAAAATTACACTAAAATTGTTTAAGTAAAATTCAGATGGATGCTTTTTCAAGATACAGACTCTCTAGTTACTTTCATTATTCTGTACATGAATGTTTGGTCTCATTAATATTACCATAGCGGTCTTCTTATTTCTTGCTTGACTGTGTACGGTCCCTCTCTTTTTTTTTCTTTTTTTTTTCTTTTTTTTTTTTTTTGGAAAGATACCTTATAAATTTCTGGATTTGGAAAAGTACGTTTTAATAAAAAGAAAAAGAAAAAGAAAAAAAGAAAAGTATGTTTTACACAAAAGTAAACTTCCTCTATTTTTATTTTGGACATTGTAGATGACACCAAACTCAATTAATTGTAGGAGCACCACAACGAAATTCGATCGCTCCAGGGTTGAATTTATGCATAAAATTTGACTCTGAAATGTATGAACACATATTTCGACCTTTGTAAAGTCAAAATTTAGACGAAGTGTGATGTTTTGAGTTGATCGACTGTGATGAGAACACCCTTTATTTTTCTTTTGCTGACTTTCCTGAGTTACCAACCCGAGTTCACCAGGACTTATAGAGTTGACAAGGATAGCCATAGCCTTTGAAGTAATGTGTTGAGAATATTCAAGATATATAAAATCTGGAAAATAAATCGTGTAATCAACTGCATTTATTGTGTATTGTTGCGTTTATATTATGGTTGTGTAGTATATAATCACCTCTATCGTATTTAAACAAATCAATGGAAATTCAGCTTTATTACTCTATTCTGGTATTAGAGCATTTCGACTAACGTCTTTTAGATCTTGGTCAATCGTAAAAAATTCGTTTGGATAGGGGTTCGTTACCGTAATCTACACGAACCCTCAACTGTCTTCAAGTTTTGTTTATCCTTTGATTTTTTTCGTCATCATGTTTTGTTATTTCCGTTAATTTTCTTAGTCATTAAACTAAATTGCTCCCATTCATGATCATCTTTCAAACCCCATAAACACTTCCATAAGACATGTCGATTTTTTTTAATTCGATGGTAAACTACAACTAAACCTCTGTTTTTTCAATCAAAAATTCTTTATTTTATTATACCTTTTCTCTCCCATCATCTTTTGCCATATATTTACACCTCTCTTGACTCCACCAATTTCTTCTTCGCCTTTCGTCTATTAGATTTAAATCTATTTGGGTTCGTACAACCATCCTTTCCACATTTTATTAAAGGTTTTACAATCCTCCATTCTAAATTTTCTTAATTAGGGTACAACCCTCCATGTGTTGATCACAAGGGTGACCACACAACAATTTTTTCCAGCTAAGAATTCTTTTTTTATGGTATTAAATCCTCTCCAAGATGATATATTCTCTCCACACATTTCTTCCTCTCTATCACTACTTTTCTGACTCTTTACAAAAATTGTGTCATATAATGCAGATTCAAGCAATAGCAGGTTGTTTTGAAGCAGTTGTTTCCGATTGATATGAAGAAGGTTGTTGCATGCACCATGTGAAGGTAGCAAGATTAATTCATTACGAGCCAATCTTCATGTTCATTCCATTCCCCTGGGATTGCGGGGGCGTGTTGAGAATATTCTAGATACATAAAATCATGGATAATAAATCCTTGTATTCAATTGTATTTATTGTGTGTTATTGCGTTTATATTATGGTTGTGTAATATATAATCACCTCTATTTTACTCAAACAAATCAATGGAAATTCAGTTATATTACTCTATTATAAAAGAAAACATCTGGAAGTCCTCTTCTTCATTGTCAGTATCTTTTTGGCTACCTTAGTAAGAGTCTTAGCCTTGTTGACGGTCTCCATAGGAACCAATGGACAATTCTTAATAATTCTTCAAAGTTGGTAGTCCATTGACTCGATATGAAGCCTCATCAAGTTCTTCCATTACATGTGCCCTGACCCATCAATGTATGGGGGCCTTGACAAATTCCAAATAAGTAGGTAACTTTTTAGATTGAGAACGTTTTTAATCACATATATTCATTTTGAAGAAAGACACTTGAAAACCTAAATAACCAGAAGAGACATAGCGGAACAGACCAAATATCCAACCAAAAATGAAACAAGCACACACAAGGATGGATAAAGGACAAAAACACATAATCAGAGAATGGTCAAGACCAGTAGACCATCCCGACCCGACCGGACTTCCAAACAATACCACAAGTGAAGCACAAACCAGCCACTGACTGGAATAAGGTTGGTTTGACCATCATCGAGCTAATTCTCTCAGAATGACTCAAACCCGAAAAGCTTCACAGGGCACAAACCTTTGGTTTTTTTAGTTGAACTAGGAATGAGAAGGGTTGAGCCTATTTACCATCGCAGTTCGGGTAGACATTCACCGAATTTAGCACATGCAGCAAAAGGTGTGAGACTGCCTTCAAGAATCTTTATTATACGGTTGCAAACCTTCACTTTAATTTAATGCTCGAGATCATTGACTTCGGCAAATATAGCATATTAGTTGAATTCTTTAAGTTATGAGAGGAATAAGTGCTCGGATAAGCAGAAAAGGTCCTCCGGCTGCGGCGACAAGAGCATTGAGGCCATGCTGCCATGTATCCGAAACGCTACGCGGCACGTGGTTCAAGGACTGTCCTGCAGTCTGCCGAAATGCATCCCCCGTGCCATCTTTTCTACTTCCCCATAACCCTATTCTTTTTCATGTATAAATTGAACACATTCATTAATTTAATTGGAATTCGATTTCTGAATTGCTTACACTTGTTATCTTTGTGGATATATGCTCTTTGAACTTATTGTTAAAGTGATCAATAGTTTGCATTCTATGTTTTGAGTTCTACATTGAATGTAAACATTATTGAATATTTTATAACAAAAATTGCATTAAAGAAAAACATGGAAAGAGGGCCAAGGTGATAAGGATGCAGTAAAACAATATTGATTATTCATAACGAAAAATTGAGCTACATAATTTTGTAAACGAGTTCATTCATCGGTTGATAAATGTGCTTATGATCTGTCCGGTCCTGGAGGTACTTCACAGACATAGGTACATCCACAATTTGTGTTGCTTATAGTAGGAACACAACGTGCACCTCTAAGTCTCGGACCAATCAATGCCAAGCATGAGTCTCCGCATTTCTTATCAGTGCATCCGGGGACTTCGATCTTAGTGGCGCATAGTGTTGCTGCTCCTAATATATTCAATAAACATAGTCATAAAGTTGTTAATTTTTTGCCCTCAAAAAAGGAAGAGAACTATTAATCGTTACACAATGTACGCATAAAACTTGGTAATATTTAAACCGTTTGGTTTACTTTATAGAAGAATGTTAGCATACCTTCCACGGTGATGAATAGCAGCAACATTAGTTGAAAACACAACAAAATTTGAAATGACTTCATGGCTTCTTTCTTTTTCTTTAGTGGTAATGACTATTGATGGATGAACAATTGAAAGATACAGATGCCATGAACATTTGAGTTGAACCTCATTTATAAATTGATCCTGCAAGTAGCGCATTCACATTTATCAATGTGGCCCACATTTTTTTCCATTAATATTTTTACACATTTCCTTAATATTTGTATACCTATGTAGGTAAATGAAATGTATATATGAGCTGAAACACGTGAATTAAAATCACGTTAAAATTGTATAAGTAAAATTCGGATGGATGCTTTTTCAAGATACTGAGACTCTCTAGTTACTTTCATTATTCCGTTACATGAATGTTTGGTCTCATTAATATTACCATATCGGTCTTCTTATTCCTTGCTTGACTGTGTACGGTCCCTCTCTTCTTTTTTTTTTGTTGGAAAGATACTTTATAAATTTCTGGATTTGGAAAAGTACGTTTTAATAATAAGAAAAAGAAACAGAAAAAGAAATAGAAAAATGAAAAGTATGTTTTACACAAAAGTAAACTTCCTCTATTTTTATTTTGGACATTGTAGATGACACCAAACTCAATTAATCGTAGGAGAACCACAACGAAATTCGATCGCTCCAGGGTTGAATTTATGCAGAAAATTTGACTCTGAAAGGGATGAACACATATTTCGACCTTTGTAAAGTCAAAATTTAGACGAAGTGTGATGTTTTGAGTAGATCGACTGTGATGAGAACACCCTTTATTTTTCTTTGGCAGACTTACCTGAGTTACCAACCCGAGTTCACCAGGATTTATAGAGTTGACAAGGATAGCCATTGCTATGTGTTGAGAATATTCTAGATACATAAAATAATGGAAAATAAATCATTGTAATCAACTGTATTTATTGTGTATTATTGCGCTTGTATTATGGTTTGGGTAGTATATAATCACAGGGAATGAGGAGAAGGGACAAAATATTTCATCAATTGAGTAGAAGGACAGTCTTTTGAAACTTTTGCATAAAGGACAAAACTATTCATCCACAGTCGAAATTCACTGTTTAAATTCACTGCCGAAATTCACTGTCGAAATTCACTAATTTTCAAAATTCATTGTCGAAATTCACTGAGTTTCGAGATTCACTGTCGAAATTCATTGATTTCGGGATTCACTGAGGAGATTCACTGATTTTCGGGATTCACTGTTTGTCCTTCTCGCTATAAAAATTATGCAGTTGTCTTTCTCCCTATAAAAATGTGTAGCTGTCCTTTTACTTAAAAATATTCCAGATTGTGTCCTTATCCCTAATTTCCATATAATCACCTCTATCGTACTCAAACAAATCAATGGAAATTCAGTTTTATTACTCTATTTTGGTATCAGAACATTTCGACTAACGTCTTTCAGCCTGGTCAATCGTAAAGAAATTCGTTTGAGTGGGGGTTCGTTACCGTAATCTACACGAACCCTCACCCGTCTTCATGTTTTGTTTATCCTTTGATTTTTTTCCGTCTTCATGTTTTGTTATTTCCTTTAATTTTCTTAGTCATTAAACTAAATTGCTCTCATTCATGATCATCTTTCAAACCCCATAAACACTTCCTTAAGTCATGTCGATTTTTTTTAATTCAATGGTAAACTTCAACTAAACCTCTGTTTTTTCAATAAAAATTTCTTTATTTTATTCTACCTTTTCTCTCCCATCATCGTTTGCCATATATTTACGCCTCTCTTGCCTCCTCCAATTGCTTCTTCCCCTTTCGTGTTTTAGATTTCGTCTTTTAGGGTTCGTACAACCATCCATTCCAAAGTTTATTAAAGGTTTTACAATCCTCCATTCCAAATTTTCTTAATTAGGGTACAACCCTCCATGTGTTGATCACAAAGGTGACCACACATCAATTTTTTTCAGCTAAGAATTCTTTTTTTATGGAATCAAATCCTCTAAAAGATGATATATTCTCTCCAAACATTTCTTCCTCTCTATCACTACTTTTATGACTCTTTATAAAAATTGTGTCATACATTGCAGATTCAAGCAACAGTAGGTTGATTTGAAGCAGTTGTTTCCGATTGATATGAAGAAGGTTGTTGCATGCACCATGTGAAGGTAGCAAGATTAATTCATTACGAGCCAATCTCCATGTTCATTCCATTCTCATGGGATTGTGGGGGCGTGTTGGGAATATTCTAGATACATAAAATCATTGATAATAAATCCTTGTATTCAATTGCATTTATTGTGTGTTATTGCATTTATATTATGGTTGTGTAGTATAGAATCATCTCTATTTTACTCAAACAAATCAATTGAAATTCAGTTATATTACTCTATTATAAAAGAAAACATTTGGAAGTCCTCTTCTTCATTGTCAGTATCTTTTTTGGCTACCTTAGTAAGAGTCTCAGCCTTGTTGACGGTCTCCATAGGAACCAATGGACATTGACTCGATATGAAGCCTCATCAAGTTCTTCCATTACATGTGCCCCGACCCATCAATGTATGGGGGCCTTGACAAGGACAACCCACTCCTTAGAAGTAATGGTAGATTCCAAATAAGTAGGTCACTTTTTAGATTGAGAACGTTTTTAATCACATATATTCATTTTGAAGATAGACTCATGAAAGCCTAAATAACCGGATGAGACAGAGCGAAATGGACCAAAAATATCCAACAAAAATGAAGAGAACTATCAATTGTCACACAATGTACGCATAAAAATTGGTAATATTTAAACAGTTTGGTTTACAAAGACAAATATTTATAGAAGAATGTTAGCATTCCTTCCACGGTGATGAATAGCAGCAACACATGCTGACACACTGCCTCCCGTAAGTTGAGATCATATTCATAGTTATGTTCTTTGTGAGACTTAGTAATTTGACGACTTCATTATCAAAATTCAAGCTTCATTGGCTTCTAGTCTTCCACACATGCGTTTATTTCCATTGAGGAAAGTTATTGTGATTATTCAATGGCCACCAAATATGCATGATCGACCTTACTTGGCAAACTGCATAGAATTATCTTAATGATCTTTTCGGTCTCAAAACATTCTTTGTTTGTTGGCGTATTCTATTAATAAGGGAACATACCCTAGTGAATATTCGAGGATATTCTCATTTGCCTGCATCTTAAAATTCTCCATTATGTCCCTAAGGGTAGTAAACAAACCTTCTTGACTTGATCTTGCCCGGAAAAAAAATGTTTGGAGAATCGCTCGTGCATCCTTTGTACTCTTTGCCTTGGAATAGTATTGTGTTAAGGACAATCGCTCATGTTCATCCTTTCTCATTTTCTATTGTCTAGAGTATATTTTTTACTTTCACTTTTCAAAATAACTTCTAACGCATCGTGAGCACGGATCCTCTGTCCATTTTCCTGTCTAAGGAACGTTGTCGTTTGCTCCCATTTCCATAAACGCTGAATCACAAAAGAAAAAAAAAAATAATAATAATAATAATAATAATAAAGTTGTCTTCTTCATAGTTCATACTCTTAGTCTCTTCCTCGTTCATACGCATGCCATTTCTCATCCCTTTCTGTAAAAATATTCCATTCAAAACATCAAATTTTTTTATTCTTTTTTTAAAGTTTCAACAATCAATTTTTCTTACATGGACTCCTTTAATGGTGCCGGAAAATATATTCGCATCCTTATATTTTATATTTTCGTGGGTTTCGAATAAGGATTGGAATTGTTGCAGCCACATTTGGAACCCTAATAAACGATTCTTGGGGAAACAAAATTATTAACTTGTGATCAAACATGATATAAGGGGAAAAATAGAATTTGTTTTTCTATTTTTTATTACATTGTTCTAATTCGTTGTGTTAATTTTTGTATGCTTTTTCGAGAAGGTGAATACTACTTCATTTGAGATGGTAGAAATTCCTTGATAGGTATTTCGGTATGAGTTTTAATGGGTATTCTTGACGGAAGGGGGAGACTAGTCTAGCGGCTAAATTACAATTTTGGTCCTCTAACTAGACACGTTTTTCGATTTTGGTCCTGGTTTTTCTCCGGCGACTGTTTTAGTCCTGTAAGTGGTCTTTTTTTGCAAAAATAGTCCTGAACGCCGGTAAGACCACTTACAGGACTAAAATTGGTCTTTTCCGGCAAAAATTTTAGACCTGTAAGTGTTCTTTCCGGCGACAATTTTAGTCATGTAAGTGGTCTTTCCGGCGTTCAGGACTATTTTTGCAAAAAAATACCACTTACAGGACTAAAATTGTCGCCGGAGAAAAACTTGGACAAAAATCGAAAAACGTGTCTAGTTAGAGGACCAAAATTGTAATTTAGCCCTAGTCTAGCAGTGAGCAGAAGTGGAAGAAGACGACTTGATTTACTTTTCCTTTTTTATTTTCATTATTATTTAAAACAGAGTTTGAAGAACTGAGGATTTGTATTACTATACACAACAAATACTTATACAAAGAGTGAGTATTTTCTAGTATCTTCTAGAATAACTACATAATACTTTATAATGATTACAATAATAACAATAATATCTACAATAACTACAATATCTTCAATACGCCTCTCAAGTTGGGCCACGAACGAAGGCACAACTTGTCCCACCAAGAGTGAAAGTCTAAACGGTGTAGAGACTTAGTGAGAACATCTCGCAATTTGATCTCCAAAGCAGGACGTGAGTGACACGAACCACACCTTGATTGACCTTGTCCCGAATAAAATTATAATCGATGGCAACATGCTTCATGCGAGTGAAAAGATCGGGTTGGATGAAAGTTGTGTAGCACCAAGGTTATCACAATGAAACAACAGGGGCGTGAGATGAGGGAACCCGACATCGTGAAGGAGAAAGAGTAACCATTTGAGCTCGGCAATCAGACGACAATAGATTTGTACTCGGCTTGGTGGAGGAGCGGGCGACGATGCGTTGCTTTTTGAATTCCAAGAGATGGCATTGCGACCTAAGAACACGACGTAGGCCCCGGTGGAAGTGTAATCCGTCCGGTTGCCACCCCATCGAAGATCGGAGAATGCATGCAAAACAAGAGGAGAATCACAAAAATGTGTAATCCCGATCAAGAGTACCAACGAGATAACGGAGAAGCCGCTTAACAAAAGACCAATGGGTGTCGGTGGGAGCATGCATAAAGCGAGCCAGCTTTATTGATGCGAAGGCAATATCGTATGGGTGAATAGTAAGTCTCAAGACTCCCAACAATACTACGAAACAGTGGCATCGGACGATGGAGTTCCCGAGGTCGTGGGTAAGAGCGAAAATGTCGGAGGGAAGCGGTGTAAAGCTGGTTAGCTTTATCCATACGGGATTTGAGGAGGATCTCGATGATATATTTGCGTTGCAACAGAGAAGACCCTCGGTGTGTAGGAATGACCTCTATTCCAAGAAAGTATGTCAACGGACCAAGATCTTTGATAGAGAACCGAACACCCATATTATGAATAAATGATTGGACCGCAAAGGGGGTCCGATCCAAAGAACAATGATGTCATCCACATATACAAGAACATAGAGAAAATGAGTGCCATCATGGAGAATAAAGAGAGAGGCATCGGCGTGAGCATTCCTGAAACCTACAGAAAGAATATAGGAGCGGAGCTTAGAGTACCAAGCATGATGGGCCTACTTGAGGCCATATAATGCCTTATTAGGGCGAAAGACATAATCCGGATGCACCACATCAGAGAAGCCAGGTGGTTGATGCATATAAACTGTTTCAGATAAAGAACCCTGCAAAAAGGCATTATTGACATCGAGCTGGCGAAGAGGCCAGCCATGACAAGTAGCAAGAGTGAGAAGAACCCGAATGGTGGTAGGTTTGACCACGGGACTGAAGGTCTCAAAGTAGTCAACACTGGCGCGATGTGTTGAATAATAAGGGTATTATAGTCAAGTGTAATAGATATGGTCAATCCTAGGGTAAATAAGGAGGCTGATTTACTTTCCAGTTTATAGTTATTCGTCATTAAGATGTAATATTTTGTAATAATAGGTGACTGATTTAGATCCTTAAATCGGGGAATCTAAATCACTCAAGTCTCTTTTCACCTCCTATTTAAGGAGAGTTCAAAGACATTGTAATAAACATGTTTTTCCGAATAATAAAATACTTCTCTTCCTTTTCTAACATGGTATCGTAGAGTAGGTGATCCTAAAACCTACAATCATGAATTACCGGGCCGCCTTCACCGGAGAATTGATTAACACTACCATCGGTCAATCCTCCGGCACAAACAAGGAGGAATCTAACTATCCTCCCGCCCACCTTCCGTCTCACACAAACCGAATGGAAAAAAATTGGTGGAATGGTCCGAGACCATAAAAATGGTGATCGATGGGCGGAGCAAGCTCGGATTCCTAATCAAAGCGTAAAAGGAACCGGTGCAAATGATCCTGACACGAACATGGAGATCGAGAAAACTCCATGATCAAGGCCTGGCTATTAAACTCAATGGAACCAGGCATAGCAAGGCCTCATATGCTACTCCGCCTTTACAAAAGACATTTGGGATGCTATGAAAGAGATGTATTATGATCCGGAAAACTCTTCACGGATCTACTACTTGAAGACTAAACTTTGGAGTTTAAAGCAAGGGAATAAGGATGTGACTTCATACTACAATGAAGTGGTCACCCTTTGGCAAGAGCTGGACTTGTGCCATGAAGACACATGGGAATGTCCAGCAGATAGTCATTAAACTAAATTGGTTTCATTCATGATCATCTTTCAAACCCCATAAACACTTCCGTAAGTCATGTCGATTTTTTTAATTCAATGGTAACCTACAACTAAACCTCTGTTTTTTCAATAAAAAATTCTTTCTATTATTCTACCTTTTCTCTCCCATCATCTTTTGCCATATATTTACGCCTCTCTTGCCTCCTCCAATTGCTTCTTCCCCTTTCGTGTTTTAGATTTCGTCTATTAGTGTTCATACAACCATCCATTCCAAAGTTTATTAAAGGTTTTACAATCCTCTATTCCAAATTTTCTTAATTAGGGTACAACCCTCCATGTGTTGATCACAAGGGTGACCACACATCAATTTTTTTCACTAAGAATTCTTTTTTATGGAATCAAATCCTCTAAAAGATGATATATTCTCTCTAACTTTTCTTCCTCTCTATCCCTACTTTTATGACTCTTTATAAAAATTGTGTCATACATTGCAGATTCAAGCAACAGTATGTTGATTTGAAGCAGTTGTTTCCGATTGATATGAAGAAGGTTGTTGCATGCACCATGTGAATGTCGCAAGATTAATTCATAACGAGCCAATCTCCATGTTCATTCCATTCTCCTGGGATTGTGGGGGCATGTTGGGAATATTCTAGATACATAAAATCATTGATAATAAATCCTTGTATTCAATTGCATTTATTGTGTGTTATTGCGTTTATATTATGGTTGTGTAGTATAGAATCACCTCTATTTTACTCAAACAAATCAATGGAAATTCAGTTATATTAATCTATTATAAAAGAAAACATTTGGAAGTCCTCTTCTTCATTGTCAGTATCTTTTTTGGCTACCTTAGTAAGAGTCTTAGCCTTGTTGACGGTCTCCATAAGAACCAATGGACAATTCTTAATAATTCTTCAAAGTTGGTAGTCCATTGACTCGATATGAAGCCTCATCAAGTTCTTCCATTACATGTGCCCCGACCCATCAATGTATGGGGGCCTTGACAAATTCCAAATAAGTAGGTAACTTTTTAGATTGAGAACGTTTTTAATCACATATATTCATTTTGAAGAAAGACACTTGAAAACCTAAATAACCAGAAGAGACAGAGCGGAACAGACCAAATATCCAACCAAAAATGAAACAAGCACACACAAGGATGGATAAAGGACAAAAACACATAATCAGAGAATGGTCAAGACCAGTAGACCATCCCCGACCCGACCGGACTTCCAAACAATACCACAAGCGAAGCACAAACCAGCCACTAACTGGAATAAGGTTGGTTTGACCATCATCGAGCTAATTCTCTCAGAATGACTCAAACCCGAAAAGCTTCACAGGGAACAAACCTTTGGTTTTTTTAGTTGAACTAGGAATGAGAAGGGTTGAGCCTATTTACCATTGCAGTTCGGGTAGACATTCACCGAATTTAGCACATGCAGCAAAAGGTGTGAGAGCCTTCAAGAATCTTTATTATACGGTTGCAAACCTTCACTTTAATTTAATGCTCGAGATCATTGACTTCTGCAAATATAGCATATTAGTTGAATTCTTTAAGTTATGAGAGGAATAAGTGCTCGGATAAGCAGAAAAGGTCCTCCGGCTGCGGCGACAAGAGCATTGAGGCCATGCTGCCATGTATCCGAAACGCTTCACGCGCACGTGGTTCAAGGACTGTCCTGCAGTCTGCCGAAATGCATCCCCGTGCCATCTTTTCTACTTCCCCATAACCTTATTCTTTTTCATGTATAAATTGAACACATTCATTAATTTAATTGGAATTCGATTTCTGAATTGCTTACACTTGTTATCTTTGTGGATATATGCTCTTTGAACTTATTGTTAAAGTGATCAATAGTTTGCATTCTATGTTTTGAGTTCTAAATTAAATATAAACATTATTGAATATTTTATAACAAAAATTGCATTAAAGAAAAACATGGAAAGAGGGCCAAGGTGATAAGGATGCAGTAAAACAATATTGATTATTCATAACGAAAAATTGAGCTACATAATTTTGTAAACGAGTTCAATCATCGGTTGATAAATGTGCTTATGATCTGTCCTGGAGGTACTTCACAGACATAGGTGCATCCACAATTTGTGTTGCTTATAGTAGGAACACAACGTGCACCTCTAAGTCTCGGACCAATCAATGCCAAGCATGAGTCTCCGCATTTCTTATCAGTGCATCCGGGGACTTCGATCTTAGTGGCGCATAGTGTTGCTGCTCCTAATATATTCAATAAACATAGTCATAAAGTTGTTAATTTTTTGCCCTCAAAAAAGGAAGAGAACTATTAATCGTTACACAATGTACGCATAAAACTTGGTAATATTTAAACCGTTTGGTTTACTTTATAGAAGAATGTTAGCATACCTTCCACGGTGATGAATAGCAGCAACATTAGTTGAAAACACAACAAAATTTGAAATGACTTCATGGCTTCTTTCTTTTTCTTTAGTGGTAATGACTATTGATGGATGAACAATTGAAAGATACAGATGCCATGAACATTTGAGTTGAACCTCATTTATAAATTGATCCTGCAAGTAGCGCATTCACATTTATCAATGTGGCCCACATTTTTTTCCATTAATATTTTTATACATTTTTCCTTAATATTTGTATACCTATGTAGGTAAATGAAATGTATATATGAGCTGAAACACGTGAATTAAAATCACGTTAAAATTGTATAAGTAATATTCAGATGGATGCTTTTTCAAGATACAGACTTTCTAGTTACTTTCATTATTCCGTACATGAATGTTTGGTCTCATTAATATTACCATATCGGTCTTCTTATTCCTTGCTTGACTGTGTACGTCCCTCTTTTTTTTTTTTTTTTTTGGAAAGATACTTTATAAATTTCTGGATTTGGAAAAGTACGTTTTAATAATAAGAAAAAGAAAAAGAAAAAAGAAAAGTATGTTTTACACAAAAGTAAACTTCCTCTATTTTTATTTTGGACATTGTAGATGACACCAAACTCAATTAATCGTAGGAGCACCACAACGAAATTCGATCGCTCCAGGGTTGAATTTATGCAGAAAATTTGACTCTGAAAGGGATGAACACATATTTCGACCTTTGTAAAGTCAAAATTTAGACGAAGTGTGATGTTTTGAGTAGATCGACTGTGATGAGAACACCATTTATTTTTCTTTGGTAGACTTACCTGAGTTACCAACCCGAGTTCACCAGGATTTATAGAGTGGACAAGGATAGCCATTGCTATGTGTTGAGAATATTCTAGATACATAAAATAATGGAAAATAAATCATTGTAATCAACTGCATTTATTGTGTATTATTGCGCTTGTATTATGGCTGGGTAGTTTATAATCACAGGGGAATGAGGGAGAAGGACAGAAATATTTCATCAATTGAGTAGAAAGACAGTCTTTTGAAACTTTCGCATAAAGGACAAAAATATTTTTCCACTGTCGAAATTCACTGTTTAAATTCACTGCCGAAATTCACTGTCGAAATTCACTAATTTTCAAAATTCATTGTCGAAATTCACTGAGTTTCGGGATTCACTGTCGAAATTCCCTGTCGAAATTCATTGATTTCGGGATTCACTGGGTAGATTCACTGATTTTCGGGATTCACTGTTTGTCCTTCTCGCTATAAAAATTATGCAGTTGTCTTTCTCCCTATAAAAATATGGAAAATTAGGGATAAGGACACAATCTGAAATATTTTTAAGTAATAGGACAACTACATATTTTTTATAGGGAGAAGGACAACTGCATAATTTTTATAGCGAGAAGGACAAGCAAAGTGAATCCGAAAATCGGTGAATCTCCCAGCGAATCCCAAAATCGATGAATTTCGACAGTGAATTTTGACAGTGAATCCTGAAAATCAGTGAATCTCGACAATGAATTTTGAAAATTAGTGAATTTCGACAGTGAATTTCGGCAGTGAATTTAAACAGTGAATTTCGAACACAAGTGATTTTCGACAGTGAATAAATAGTTTTGTCCTTTATGCAAAAGTTTCAAAAAACTGTCCTTCTACTCAATTGATGAAATATTTCTGTCCTTCTCCCTCATTCCCCCATAAAAATATGTAGTTGTCCTATTACTTAAAAATATTCCAGATTGTGTCCTTATCCCTAATTTCCCTATAATCACCTCTATCGTACTCAAACAAATCAATGGAAATTCAGTTTTATTACTCTATTTTGGTATCAGAACATTTCGACTAACGTCTTTCAACCTGGTCAATCGTAAAGAAATTCGTTTGAGTGGGGGTTCGTTACCGTAATCTACACGAACCCTCACCCGTCTTCATGTTTTGTTTATCCTTTGATTTTTTTCCGTCTTCATGTTTTGTTATTTCCTTTAATTTTCTTAGTCGTTAAACTATATTGCTCTCATTCATGATCATCTTTCAAACCCCATAAACAATTCCTGAAGTCATGTCGATTTTTTTAATTCAATGGTAAACTACAACTAAACCTCTGTTTTTTCAATAAAAATTTCTTTGTTTTATTCTATCTTTTCTCTCCCATCATCTTTTGCCATATATTTATGCCTCTCTTGCCTCCTCCAATTGCTTCTTCCCCTTTCGTGTTTTAGATTTCGTCTATTAGGGTTCATACTATTAGATATATTACAGAGTTATTGTAAATATTCTCATATTCATTATAGTATCGTAGTCTTAGTACTATATATACCCTTGTAATACTATTGTTTCAAAGTGTGAATAACAACACCATTCTTTTATATCTCTGTCATGGTATCAGAGCTCTAAAAGATCCAAAATATAATATATATTTTTTTCCGGTACCGACACTTTCACGGCCTAAAACCTAAATTTTCTTCTCTCCGTTGCCGCCCTTTAACTCGGCATTTTTTTTTTCCGGCAAAGCTTCCAACCGGCATCTATGGCCGCCATTCACAGATCTTCATCCATCTCCTCAAACCAGCAGCAGTGGCTGCTCCTTCCCAACACCATTGCTCCCAGCCGCGCCACCCATGAGCAGCAGCGCTGGCCATCTGCGTCGTCTCCTGGTTTTGCACAGTCTATAGCTCCTCCGGTGCCCCTCTTCAACACCGGCAGCGGCCGTTTTCAACAGCCTCCGTTTTGGACAGATTTCTCGCATCAGCACCACCTGTCTACTCCGGCAGCAGCACCATCAGCATCTCAACCCCAGCAGTCACAGAGAGGAACCTTCCATGGCCATGGGCACTCGATCTCGTCACAACAAGGCTCCGGTATGCCAATATGCAGCAGCCGTGAGTCAATTTTTCACTCTCTAAATAAGTCACGCCAACAGAATCAGCCCAAAATAAATGGTAATAGTTGTAACGATTTTGAATGTGATCGTGGGTCAACTCAAAATAAATTGGGCACTTTGAATTCAACTAGCCCACACCAAAATAATGGCAATAATTTTGGTACTAGTTGTCATACGCTCGATAAATGTCAATTGTGCTCGGTACAGGGACACTCGGCTCATTTTTGTCCTCAATTTATTGGTCAAAGCTCGGCTCGTTCGGATATGCCACAGGCTCATTTAGCCTCCTCACATGGTAACTCGGCTCGGTTTAACTCATCTACTCAGAACTGGCTCCTTGACAGTGGAGCATCACATCATGTTACATCGGATCTTCAGAATCTCTCGCCTCACTCTCCATACACTGGGACCGATGACATTATAGTTGGTGATGGTAATGCTCTCCCTATTTCTCATACTGGCAGTACTTCACTTCCCCTATCCCATGATAAATTCATTTCTTTGCGTAATGTGCTATGTGTTCCCAATATGTCCCGTAACTTATTGTCTATTTACCAATTATGCCATTCTAATAACCTTTCTATCGAATTTTTACCCTCTGAATTTATTGTGAAAGACCTACGGAATAATAACATCATCCTTCGTGGACCAGTTAAGAACGGTCTTTATGAATGGCCCAACCCACCTCTAGTAGCATTTGCATCAAATAAAACCACGTCCCACGAATGGCATCGTCGTTTGGGTCATCCATCCACCTCCATTCTGTCTACTATTCTTAAGAACTATGAGTTACCCACTACACTTTCCTCTTTTACGCATTGTTCTGCTTGCTTAGAAAATAAAAGCCACAAACTTGCATTTGGCCCTTCTACTTTATGTTCCTCCCGCTCCCTTGAGATTGTCTTTAGTGATGTTTGGACATCTCCTGTTCTCTCTGTCGATGGCTTTAAATACTATGTGATTTTTGTTGATCACTTCACGAGATATATTTGGTTTTATCCCTTGTCCCGAAAATCTGATGTTCATTCCACTTTTATTCGCTTCCGCTCTATAGTTGAGAAATTTTTCGACCAAACCATCAAAGTACTGTATTCTGATAATGGAGGTGAATTCATCTCCCTTCGTGATTATTTTTCAACCAATGGCATCTCTTTTTTCACTACCCCTCCTCACACCCCAGAACATAATGGCATCTCTGAACGAAGGCACTTACATATTAAAGAAACTGGCATGTCCCTGCTCAATCATGCATCTATACCTGACTCTTACTGGCCCTTTGCTTTTGCCACTGCTGTGTATCTGATTAATCGTATGCCTACTCCTACTCTACAAATGCGTTCCCCGTATGAGTCCATATTTCATACCTCTCCCAACTACTCTAAGCTTGGGTTTTGGTGTCTCTGTTATCCTTGGCTCCGCCTTATACCTCTCACAAACTCCAAATTAACTCAAAACCGTGTGTTTTCTTGGGCTATGCCCTACAACAACATGCCTATTACTGTTATGATCTTACCGAGTCTCGCCTTTATGTTTCTCGCCATGTAAAATTTGTGGAGTCCGTTTTTCCCTTTGCCAATCCAGCCACCCCATCTTCATCCCCTCTGTGCCAACCTCGACGGCTTCCTACTCCACCTCCAGTTCACTTTCCCATTGCCCCAAAGACCACCCTCACCACCTCATTCTCTCACCACCTTCTCCCTCCACCCTCCCCACCACCACCTCCCCACCTCCTCCACCCACACATCCTATGCGCACTAGAGCTCAAAATAACATCCACAAACCCATCCAAAAGCTTAATCTCCACACCCAGCTTACCTCTTCCGTTGAAACTGAACCTACCACAGTCACCAAGCACTCAAAAACCCTAAGTGGAGAACTTCTATGCAAGAGGAATATGATGCTCTCCTTCATAATGAGACCTAGGAACTTGTTCCCTCTCATCCTCACTATAATGTCATTGGCTCTAAGTGGATTTTTCGTATTAAGCATCATCCGGATGGTTCTGTTGATCGCTACAAGGCTCGCCTTGTGGCTAAAAGGTTTGCTTAGCGTCCTGGTGTGGATTATTATGAGACCTTCAGTCCGGTGGTTAAGCAAACTACAGAACGAGCTGTTCTTACTCTAGCTCTATCGCAGGGGTGGTCTCTGCGCCAGCTTGATATTAATAATGCCTTTCTTCAGGGTCATTTATCAGAAGATGTTTATCTCGCACAACCTGCTGGTTTTGTTAGTTCTGATCATCCTACTCACGTGTGCAAATTGCGTAAGGAAATTTATAGTTTGAAACAGGCACCTCGAGCTTGGTATGATGAGCTCAAGGGTTTTCTCCTCGCCAACAAATTCAGGAATGCGGATCTTTGACTCTTCATTATTTATTTATAATTCTTGTGGCACAACTATTTATATCTTGGTATATGTGGATGATCTGATTATTCCTGGGAATGACTCCAAGGCTCTTGAGTCTTTTATCTCTCTTTTGGGGCGCAGATTCGCACTCAAAGACTTGGGGTCCCTTTCGTACTTTCTTGGCATTGAGATCATTTACAACGCCCGCGATTGTGTTTTATCTCAAAAGCGGTATGCCACTGATTTATTGGCTCGTCTTCATATGGATCGTGCAAAATCACATTACTACTCCGCTCTGCTGTGACATTTCTAGACTCATCGCTACGTCTGGAACACCGCTTGATGATGCCTCGAATATCGTATGGTTATTGGCGACCCTCGATATTTGTTGTTTACTCGACCAGATCTTGCTTTTCTTTGTCAATAAACTCTCTCAGTTTATGCATGCTCCCACGGATGTGCATTGGTGTCATGCTAAACGCATGTTACGGTATCTTGCTGGGACAGTGGATCTTGGCCTTCAAATTTATCGTGATTCTCCACTTGTTCTTCATGCTTTTACGATCTTTGATTGGGAGGTAATGACGACTATGCTTCTACCGGTGCTTATATTGTTTATCTTGGTGAAATGCCATATCATGGAGTTCCAAGAAACAATCGACCATTGCTCGTTCATCCACTGAAGCTGAATATCGTTCGGTGGCCTCCACTACTGCGGAGCTTAATTGGGTTACATTTCTTCTTCACGATCTTGGTTTTCCTCCCAGTCAAACTCCAGTTATTTATTATGACAACTAGGGCACGACACAATTACATCACCAATCTCGCTTTTCACTCCCGAATGAAGCACGTTGCTATCGACTATCATTTTATTCGTGACCAAGTGCAACGTGGGTCCTTGCGTGTTGCTCATGTTAATGCCCAATATCAACTTGCTGACTGTCTTACAAAATCGCTTCCTCGCTTAGCGTTTCATCATCAACGTAGCAAGTTAGGTCTCGTCCCTCGTCCAACTTGAGGGGTGGTATTAGATATATTCTGTAGTTATTGTAAATATTATGTATTCATTATAGTATCGTAGTCTTAGTACTATATATACCCTTGTAATACTATTGTTTCAAAGTGTGAATAACAACACCATTCCTTTATATCTCTGTCACATACAACCATCCATTCAAAAGTTTATTAAAGGTTTTACAATCCTCCATTCCAAATTTTCTTAATTAGGGTACAACCCTCCATGTGTTGATCACAAGGGTGACCACACATCAATTTTTTTTAGCTAAGAATTCTTTTTTTATGGAATCAAATCCTCTAAAAGATGAAATATTCTCTCCAAAAATTTCTTCCTCTCTATCACTACTTTTATGACTCTTTATAAAAATTGTGTCATACATTGCAGATTCAAGCAACAGTAGGTTGATTTGAAGCAGTTGTTTCCTATTGATATGAAGAAGGTTGTTGCATGCACCATGTGAAGGTAGCAAGATTAATTCATTACGAGCCAATCTCCATGTTCATTCCATTCTCATGGGATTGTGGGGGCGTGTTGGCAATATTCTAGTTACATAAAATCATTGATAATAAATCCTTGTATTCAATTGCATTTATTGTGTGTTATTGCGTTTATATTATGGTTGTGTAGTATAGAATCACCTCTATTTTACTCAAACAAATCAATGGAAATTCAGTTATATTACTCTATTATAAAAGAAAACATTTGGAAGTCCTCTTCTTCAATGTCGATTATCTTTTTGGCTACCTTAGTAAGAGTCTCACCTTGTTGACGGTCTCCATAGGAACCAATGGACAATTCTTAATAATTCTTCAAAGTTGGTAGTCCATTGACTCGATATGAAGCCTCATCAAGTTCTTCCATTACATGTGCCCCGACCCATCAATGTATGGGGGCCTTGACAAGGACAACCCACTCCTTAGAAGTAATGGTAGATTCCAAATAAGAAGGTCACTTTTAGATTGAGAACGTTTTTAATCACATATATTCATTTTGAAGATAGACTCATGAAAACCTAAATAACCGGATGAGACAGAGCGAAATGGACCAAATATCCAACCAAAAATGAAGAGAACTATCAATTGTCACACAATGTACGCATAAAAATTGGTAATATTTAAACAGCAGTTTGGTTTACAAAGACAAATATTTATAGAAGAATGTTAGTATACCTTCCACGGTGATGAATAAGCGAAATAACACATCGACACACCGCTTGCCTCCCGTAAGTTGAGATCATATTCATAGTTATGTTCTTTGTGAGACTTAGTAATTTGACGACTTCATTGTCAAAATTCAAGCTTCATTGGCTTCTAGTCTTCCACGCATGCGTTTATTTCCATTGAGGAAAGTTAATGTGATTATTCAATGGCCACCACCAGCATGATCGACCTTACTTGGCAAACCGCATAGAATTATCTTAATGATCTTTTCGGTCTCCAAACATTCTTTGTTTGTTGGCGTATTCTATTAATAAGGAACATACCCTAGTGAATATTCGAGGATATTCTCATTTTCCTGCATCTTAAAATTCTCAATTATGTCCCTAAGGGTAGTAAACAAACATTCTTGACTTGATCTTGCCCGGAAAAAATGTTTGGAGAATCGCTCAGTGCATCCTTTGTATTCTTTGCCTTGGAATAGTATTGTGTTCGGGACAATCGCTCATGTTCATCCTTTCTCATTTTCTATTATCTCGGAGTATATTTTTACTTTCACTTTTCAAAATAACTTCTAACGTATCGGGCGGGACACGGATCCTCTGTCCATTTTCCCTGTCTAAGGAACGTTGTCGTTTTGCTCCCATTTCCATAAACGCTGAATCACAAAAAATATATATATATATATAATTATAATAATAATATTAATAAAGTTGTCTTCTTCATAGTTCATACTCTTAGTCTCTTCCTCGTTCATACGCAGCCATTTCTCATCCCTTTCTCTTAAAAATATTCCATTCAAAACATCAATTTTTTTAATCTTTTTTTAAAGGTTCAACAATCAATTTTTCTTACATGGACTCCTTTAATGGTGCCGGAAAATATATTCGCATCCTTATATTTTATATTTTCGCGGGTTTCGAATAAGGATTGGAATTGTTGCAGCCACATTTGGAACCCTAATAAACGATTCTTGGGGAAACAAAATTATTAACTTGTGATCAAACATGATATAAGGGGAAAAATAGATTTTGTTTTTTTATTTTTTATTACATTGTTCTAATTCGTCGTGTTAATTTTTGTTTGCTTTTTCGAGAAGGTGAATGCTACTTCATTTGAGATGGTAGAAATTCCTTGATAGGTATTTCGGTATGAGTTTTAATGGGTATTCTTGATGGAAGGGGGAGAATAGTCTAGCGGCTAAATTACAATTTTGGTCCTCTAACTAGACATGTTTTTCGATTTTGGTCCTGGTTTTTCTCCGACGACAGTTTTAGTCATGTAAGTGGTCTTTTTTGCAAAAATAGTCCTGAACGCCGGAAAGACCACTTACAGGACTAAAATTGGTCTTTTCCGGCAAAAATTTTAGTCCTGTAAGTGGTCTTTCCAGCGACAATTTTAGTCCTGTAAGTGGTCTTTCCGGCGTTCAGGACTATTTTGGCAAAAACAGACCACTTACAGGACTAAAATTGTCGCCGGAGAAAAACTTGGACCAAAATCGAAAAACGTGTCTAGTTAGAGGACCAAAATTGTAATTTAGCCCTAGTCTAGCAGTGAGCAGAAGTGGAAGAAGACGACTTGATTTACTTTTCCTTTTTTATTTTTATTATTATTTATAACAGAGTTTGGAGAACTGATGATTTGTATTACTATACACAACAAATACTTATACAAAGAGTGAGTATTTTCTAGTATCTTCTAGAGTAACTACAGAATACTTTATAATGATTACAATAATAACAATAATATATACAATAACTACAATATCTTCAATACGCCCCCTCAAGTTGGGCCACGGGAACGAAGGCACAACTTGTCACGCCAAGAGTGAAAGTCTAAACGGGGTAGAGACTTAGTGAGAACATCCGTAATTTGATCTCCAGCAGGGACGTGAGTGACACGAACCACACCTAGATTGACCTGGTCCCGAATAAAATTATAATCGATGGCAACATGCTTCGTGAGAGTGAAAGAGCGGGTTGGATGAAAGTTGTGTAGCACTAAGGTTATCACAATGAAACAACAGGGGATGTGAGATGAGGGACCCGACATCGTGAAGGAGAATGAGTAACCATTTGAGCTCAAAGAATCGTATTAGCAATAGATTTGTACTCAGCTTCAGTGGAGGAGCGGGCTACAGTACGTTGCTTTTTCGAATTCCAAGAGATGGCATTGCGACCTAAGAACACGACGTAGGCCCCGGTGGAAGTGTAATCCGGCCGGTTGCCACCCTAGTCAGCATCGGAGAATGCATGCAAGACAAGAGGAGAATCATGAAAAATGTGTAATCCCTGATCAAAAGTACCAAGATAACGGAGAAGCCGCTTAACAAAAGACCAATGGGTGTCGGTGGGAGCATGCATAAACTGAGCCAGTTTATTGACTGCGAAGGCAATATCAGGGTGGGTGAATAGTAAGTACTGAAGACTCCCAACAATACTGCGAAAACAGTGGCATCGGACGATGAGAGTCCCGAGGTCGGGGTAGAGCAAAAATGTCGGAGGAAGCGGTGTAAAGCGGGTTAGCTTTATCCATACGGGATTTGAGGAGGAGCTCGATGATATATTTGCGTTGCGACAGGTGAAGACCCTCAGGTGTAGGAATGACCTCTATTCCAAGAAAGTATGTCAACGGACCAAGATCTTTGATAGAGAACCGAACACCCATATTATGAATAAATGATTGGACCGCAGCAGGGTCCGATCCAGTAACAATGATGTCATCCACATATACAAGACATTGGGAAAATGAGTGCCATCATGGAGAATAAAGAGAGAGGCATCGGCGTGAGCATTCCTGAAACCCTTGAGAAGAAGATAGGAGCGGAGCTCCGAGTACCAAGCACGATGGGCCTGCTTGAGGCCATATAATGCCTTATTAAGGCGACAGACATAATCCGGATGCACCATATTAGAGAAGCCAGGTGGTTGCTGCATATAAACTGTTTCAGATAAAGAACCCTGCAAAAAGGCATTATTGACATCGAGCTGGCGAAGAGGCCAGCCATGACAAGTATCAAGAGTGAGAAGAACCCGAATGGTGGTAGGTTTGACCACGGGATGAAGGTCTCAAAGTAGTCAACACACAGGCGATGAAACCCTTTAGCAACGAGGCGGGCTTTATAGGGATCGAGAGATCCATCGAGGAGATGCTTAGTGCGGTACACCCACCGGCACCCACAATATTAAAGGAAGGGTCGTGAGGCATAAGATCCCACGTGTGATTCTTGACAAGGGCATCGTACTCAAGTTGCATTGCGGATCTCCAAGAAGGGAGGCAAGGGCTTGAGACAGCGTGGAGGGTTCGGGTTCAGGGGAAGAAAGTTCACTGAGAAGGGATAGTTTTTGAGTAGGCTTAGAGATATTGTTTTTAGCCCTAGTCGTCATTGGGTGGAGGTGTTGGGTGGAGGTGGGGGCCGTGGGAGGTGGGCGGTGATGGGGCCGAAGAAGGTTGAGGAGAGGCGGGTCGGGAAGGGGAGGGTGGGGACCGGAGGTGGTATGGGAATCCAGTGGTGGAGTAGAGGAGGCTGGTCAGGTGGAGGTTCGGCGGTGGAGCGGAAAGGAAAATCGTTTTCCATAAATTTAACGCGGCGAGAGGTGTATATATGAAGATCGGTGGTGTCAAGGCACAGATAGGCTGATTAGGTAAGAGAATAGCCGACGAAGAGACATGCACGAGCGGGGTTCAAGTTTGTGGGTAGTGTAAGAAGCGGCCAGGTAGCAGAGACAAACGAATACGCGAAGTTTTTCATAGTTCGGGGAGTGGCCAAATATTTTGGCAAAGGGAGAGGTCATGTCGAGGGTCGGGGTGGGGAGACGATTAATGAGATAAACAGCGGTGGCGAAGGCATAGGGCCAGTAAGTGGTAGGCATGGACGCATGGGTTAAAAGAGCTAGGCATGTTTTGAAGATGTGGAGGTGACGGCGTTCCGAATAGCCATTGTGCTCAGGTGTGTGAGGGGGGGAGGTGAAGTGGGAGATCCCATGAGATGTGAGAAATGGGCGAAGACTTGTGAACTCGGTGCCATTATCTGAGTAAATAATTTTTATGGTGGCGTCAAAGTACTTTTCAACTAGGTTTTTAAATTGTGGGAAAACTGTAGCAACATCATTTTTACGCGTGAGTGGATAAAACCAGATATATTTGGTAAAGTGGTACACAAAAATCACATAATATTTAGAGCCGTCAAGGCCATAAACTGGGGAAGTCCACACATCAGAAAATAAAATTTCTAGTGGGTGGGAGGAACGTAAAGTAGACAAACTAAATGGAAGTTTATGACTTTTATTCTTAAAACAGGCATCACAATGTTCAGTAAATGTATTATTGGAAAATGGAAAATTTGCAGTAGAACTAAAATTACGAAAAATAGAAGAGGCAGGGTGACCGAGACGGGAGTGCCAGGTATACCAAGAGGCGGTGGATGCATCAAAGGCGAGGAGAGGAGTGGAGGGCCAAGTGTAAAGTCCATCTTTAGCGGGTCCCGTCAGTAGGCACGTACCCGTTGGAATCTCCTTAACACGAAATGAGTCCATAAAAAATTCAACAGAGACACAATTAGTTTGACAAAATTTGGAAATGGACAGTAAATTGCGAGATATATTTGGAACGCATAACACATCACGAAGCTGAAAATTTAAATTAGAGGGAGGGAGTGAAGTAGTGCCAGTGTGAGTAACAGTTAAGGGACTACCATCGCCGATCATAAGGTCGTCGGAGCCGGTGTATGGCGAGTGAAGAGAAAGGTTTTGGAGACCATTGGTGGCGTGGTGCGATGCGCCACGTCAAGAAAACACGGGAGTGGGACTCTATTCGAGGTTGCAATAAAGTGAGCCTATGGGGCGTTGGGGCGTCACCGCTTTGTTGAGGACAAGGGGTGAAGGGCGTGGGGCTCTTGAGCCTTGGGACAGAACAAACCGAAAATTAGGGCAAAAGCGAGCACTATGTCCTGCGCACACGACACATTTGATATTTACCTTGATAAGGTTTGGTTGATGGACGGGCTGAATTTCCCGGGTTACTCGCACTACCCGTGTACACCGGAGGACGAGGCCGAGGTGGAGGCCGGGCAAAGAACATGAGCAACGACCGCAGTCTGAGACAATGCAAGGCGGCGACGGGAAGCATCATAATTCAACAACTTTTCATGGAGCTCATCAATGGTGATGAGGAGTCACGAGCTCGAACGGCACGAACGGATCGGCATAATCATCACCGAGATTATCCAAAATAACATCGATTAGGTCCTTATGATCCATGGGTTTGTCAAGAAGAGCGAGCTCGTGAGACTTATTGCGCATAAATTGCAAGTAATCGGAGATGGACATGGTACCTTTCAAGGTGTGCTTCATAGCCTGCTTGATTTGTTTAATGCATCCCCGAGATGGCTTGGCATAGATGTCTTTCAGGGCTGTCCAGACATCCATAGAGCTTTTGGGAGCATGAATCGAGCCTAAAACGCTGTTGGACAGAGACCCAATCAAGGCGTTGAGGATGAGTTGGTCTGCCGGTACCAATGGGTGTGTGCGGATTGGAGGTGGTGACATTATTGGCGGTGATGGTTGCGGGTGGGTGAGGTTTGGAGCCGTCGGCGTAGCCAAACAAATCATAACCAATGAAGAAAGATCGAAATTGGACCTCCCAAATAGCATAATTATCACCTGTGAGTTTGACCGGAGCTTGAGCGCCGGAGTTGAGGGGAACAAGAGCAGGGAGATTGGAGCCGGTTGTGGTGGTGGTGTTGCCGAGGAGAGAGAGAGGTCGATAGAGGCGGACATGAGGAAGCGAGATGGGTCTTGGTGAAAAAGAAAGTAGAAAAAATTAGGTAAAAAAAAAAAAATTAGGGTGGCTTTGATATATACCATAACAGAGTTTGGAGAACTGATGATTTGTATTACTATACACAACAAATACTTATACAAAGAGTGAGTATTTTCTAGTATCTTCTAGAGTAACTACCGAATCAATTATAATGATTACAATAATAACAATAATATCTACAATAACTACAATATCTTCAATAATTTATTTATATTTTTGTGATTCAAATGTCTATGTAATATCCCGATTTTCAAAAAGGGCATTTCGATCATTTAACTAAAATCGAATAGTAGATTTATTTTCATTATTGGAATTAAAGAAAGAAAAGGAAATTAAAGATTTTGTTAATTAAGGAATTAATTAAAATAAGTTATAATGGGATTAATAGGAATTAAATTCCAATTATTCGAAACAGCTTCATGTTAAAAATTAAGCGAGAGGGCACAAGTTTTGAGAAGAAAAAGAGAAGAGACTTTTGGATTTGAGGCTAATCCGTTGCTCTTTTCAATGGCGTATCAAGAGGAAAATATTCTACGGAAGGCGAGGATCGTTTTGATACCAACAATTAACCGGTTGGAGAAGGTAAGATTTCATTCGCTTTTGGTTCCGAGAAGTTATGGTGGAAATACTTAGTATAAGTTAGATGTTACGAGTTTATGTTGCTTTGATGTTCAAGAATCGTAGTTTGATCAATTTGTAGGTTGAATCAAAGCTAGGTTCTTTTGGTGTTTTGGATTGTTTGTTGCTCGCAATTAAGGTAACGTGGTTTTCATATTGAATGATTGAATGATTTATAATGTTTGGATTGTGTGTTTTGTTTGTAGAATAAAGTTTATGGGTTGTTGTTGATTTTAAAATATATTTGGTGATGTTTTAGACTGTTTTATTTATGTTCTTGCTTGTCAAAAATCGATGGAATTGGTTTGGAATAATGTTGAGTTCGTACATGAAAAAAAAAAAAAAAAAAAAAAATCATGAGATGATGTCGCAAGTTCTTTGGGAGAGTAATCGATAAATAGTATAAAAATGATAGTAATAGCAACATCATTAATTTCTTTTTCTGCAGGTGGTGTACTATTATCGGAAAAAGGAAAAAGGTGAAATAACCAAAGAATTAGATATACACTTTAGTGTATATGCATGTTTTCTATTCTTTGTATTTGTACTTTCTTTCTTTTCCTTATGCTTGGGGTTGGTGGCAACGGCTTTTGAAAAAAAAAAAATAGGCGATTTAATAAATATATAATGTGTAGTTGTTTGTGACTAATGTTATTTTGATACTTAGCTTGATTTATATTCTTTCTAATGAATTCAAAAAAGTTGAAATAATATGAACAAGCCTCGATTGAGTTTCTGATGCATTTAGTTCCGGCACCGGATGTACTCTTAAAGGGAGTTGAAGTTCGGGACCGTCGGAAGGGCATGAAAAGGCTTGTGCTTTGATGAACTAGAGTTCATCAATGTCTGTGTAATTGCTAGCTTGAATCTAAGAGTCTAAGAAGAGGGAGTAGGGAGCTTTTTATCCTGAATGTTCCTAGGTGGCTAGCTAATCACTTAATAAACGTATTTGACTAGATAAAATGTTAAACATCATGAGAGCTTGGATATGCACAGTACAATATCTGCAATGTGATGGTTGGCCAAATAAAGTGGTGATGATCACTGCCGTATTCTAGACCCGCCAGATAAAGTAGTGATCATTCCGCCGGACAAACTCACGAACGAGATAGACATTCACCAGTCAGCTCTCTAGGGTTGGCCAGACAAAGTGGAATGACTATCCCGGGACCGCTAGAGATTTATCTCTATAGGGTTGCGTCTTTGTCTTAGTGCATATCTCACTAAGTGTAGTGCCCTAGCAAACATGCTGTAACAAAGATAAGCTAAGTTAGTAATCTTAAGGATCTCATGTTATACTATGAATATAATGTGATAGCTTGGTGTAAGATCATTTAATAACGGATTAATAATAAGACAACGTTTACTTTCTTTTCATTATAAAACGTATTATTCAATAACTTCTACTCGTTACTAAGTACGTATATACTTACCCGTTATATGTTTTGTTTTGAGAAGATGAACAGGTTTTTGATGGAGATGAGAACAATGAGGACATATGATGCATGATGTTTTTTTTTTGTTGAAGTTGTTTTGAAGACTTTTGTTTATTTCAAGTTTTGATTTAAACAATGTTGTTATTTCAAGTTGAATGTTGTTTTTGTTTGGCTCGTTTTAGAGGCCTTTGATGTAAGACTAGATCGTTTGGTTTTCTTTTATTTTGGAATTGTTGTAAGACGTTTCAATTTCCATTTTGGTTTTAGTGCGAGATTGAATCTTGTTGTAGTTGATCTTTGGAATTTTTCCCTGAGTCGTTTTGTTTCTGCATTGTGTTTATGATATATGACGTAAGGCTTATGTATAATATTATATTTTATTTGATATTATACATGGCGGGCGTTATTTTCCGGATAAGGACTCGGTTTCAGGAAATGAGGCGTCACAGTCTATTGAAATGGGAGCAAAACGACAGCGTATATATGGCTAGACAGGGAAAATGGACAGAGATCCGTGCCCCGCATTGGCTAGTTGAGTTTTTACCTTCGGGGCAATGACTACTTCAACGACGCTCCATGATTCAAGATTTTTTTAATGTTGCTCCATTAAAAAAAAAAAAAAAAAAAAAAAACCTTACCTTCAATAGGTGTTGCAATATTGAAATGATTGAATGACTCCGATGAAGCTAATTACGTACCTGTCTTGTTGTAATCGATGTGCTATGCATGTTAATGTGTGAATTTAACACATTCATTAATTTAATTGAAATTTCGGTTTGTGAATTACTTACGCTTGTTATCTTTGTGGATGATATGCCTTTTGAACTTAATTTCTAAGTGATTATATAATAGTTTACATTCTGTGTGTTGAGTTCTACATTAAATGTAAACATTATTGAATATTTTATAACAAAAATTTGCATTATTAAAAAATAAAAATGAAAGAGGGCCAAGGAGATATGGTTTCAATTAAACATTACTGAATATTATATAAAAAGTTGAGCTCGTCATAATTTTGTAAAAGAGCAAAAACTAGGAAGTTATATGTTGATAAAAGTGTTTAATTATGATCTGTCCGGTCCTGGTGGTACTTCACAGAAACTGGATGGCGTCACCATCTTTTATTTGTCCGGCCATTAGAAGGCGGAGGTGAATCGTTCAACCGTCGCCCTGAATGGTTCAGCCACTGACGAAGAATGATGGCCATTGACGAAGAACGATTGAATGATTGAATCGTTCAGCCTTGAACGAATTGATGAAGAATCATTGGTGAATTGATTGAATCATTGGTGAATCGTTCAGCCCTGAATCGATTGAATTGATTGAATCATTGGTCAATTTCTGGGTTTTATTCTATGTAAATTAATGATTTGATTCCCTGTTAATATCACATTTTTGTAGTGATAAACCAAGCTCTGAATTTGCAATTTTGAATCGAAGCTCTAAATTTTTGAACGATTTGGGAGGAGAAGCAACTGGTTGGGGAGGAGAAAGAGGGGTGACGGTTGTGTGCCGCGGGCTGAACGATCGGAATTGAACGCCGCGTGGCTGCATCGCTTTTTATTTTATTTTATTTTTAAAAGTTTAGGGTTTAGGGTTGTTACTATTAATTTTGTAACGTTACTATTTTTTTTTGATGTGCTTTATCTATTTTATGGGCATTATATTTGTTTATTACCCGTTACTACATTTTACGGGTCATTACTATTTGTTTTAGTATGTTACTACTTGTGAACGGTCACTCTTTTTTTTTTTTTTTTTTTTGAAAGATACTGCATTTATTGTGTATTATTGCGCTTGTATTATGGTGTGTAGTATATAATCACGGGGAATGAGGAGAAAGCGAAATATTTCATCAATTGAGTAGAAGGACGATCTTTTGAAACTTTTGCATAAATGACAAAACTATTTATCCACAAATAAATTCACTTGTGTTAGAAATTCAACATTTAAATTCATTGCATTAAATTCAACATCGAAATTCACTAATTTTCAAAATTAGTTGTCGAAATTCACCGATTTTCGGATTCACTGTCGAAATTCACTATCGAAATTCATTGATTTCGGGATTCACCGGGAGATTCACCGATTTTCGGGATTCACTTGTTTGTCATTCTCGCTATAAAAATTATGTAGTTGTCATTCTCTCTATAAAAATGTGTAGTCGTCTCCGTTACTTAAAAATATTCCAGTTGTGTTCTTATCCCTAATTTCCCATATAATCACCTCTATCATACTCAAACAAATCAATGGAAATTCAGTTTTATTCCTCTATTCGGTATCGTAACATTTCGACTAACGCCTTTCGGATCAAGGTCAATCGTAAAAAATTCGTTTGGGTGGGGTTCATTCCGTAATCTACACTAACCCTCACCCGCCTTTCATTTTTGTTTATCCTTTGATTTTTTCCATCTTTATGTTTTGTTATTTCCTTTAATTTTATTAGTCATTAAACTAAATTGCTCTCATTCATCATCATTTTCAAACCCCATAAACACTACCGTAAGACATGTAGATTTTTTTTAATTAAATGGTAAACTACAACTAAACCTCTGTTTTTCCAATAAAAATTTCTTTATTTTATTCTACCTTTTCTCTCCCATCATCTTTTGCCATATATTTACGCCTCTCTTGCCACCACCAATTGCTTCTTACCCGTTCGTATTAGATTTCGTCTATTAGGGTTCGTATACAACCATCCATTCCAAAGTTTATTAAAGGTTTTACAATCCTCCATTCAAATTTTTCTTAATTAGGGTACAACCCTCAATGTGTTGATCACAATGGTGACCACACATCAATTTTTTTCAGCTAAGAATTCTTTTTATATGGAATCAAATCCTCTCAAAGATGATATATTCTCTCCAAACATTTCTTCCTCTCTATCACTACTTTTATGACTCTTTGCAATAATTGTGTCATAAATTGCAGATTCAAGCAATAGCAGGTTGATTTGAAGTAGTTGTTTTCGATTGATATGAAGAAGGTTGTTGCATGCACCAGTCACTGATTGGAATAAGGTTGGTTTGACCATCATCGAGCTAATTCTCTCAGCATGACTCATACCCGAAAAGATTCACAGGGCACAAACCTCTAATATTGATGGATGAACAATTGAAAGATACAGATGCCATGAACATTTGAGTTGAACCTCATTTATAAATTGATCAAGTAGCGCATTCACATTTATTAATGTGGCCCACATTTTGTTCCATTAATATTTTTATACATTTCCTTAATATTTGTATACCTATGTATGTAAATGAAATTTATATATGAGCTGAAACACGTGAATTAAAATTACACTAAAATTGTTTAAGTAAAATTCAGATGGATGCTTTTTCAAGATACAGACTCTCTAGTTACTTTCATTATTCTGTACATGAATGTTTGGTCTCATTAATATTACCATAGCGGTCTTCTTATTTCTTGCTTGACTGTGTACGGTCCCTCTCTTTTTTTTTCTTTTTTTTTTTTTTTTTTGGAAAGATACCTTATAAATTTCTGGATTTGGAAAAGTACGTTTTAATAAAAAGAAAAAGAAAAAGAAAAAAAGAAAAGTATGTTTTACACAAAAGTAAACTTCCTCTATTTTTATTTTGGACATTGTAGATGACACCAAACTCAATTAATTGTAGGAGCACCACAACGAAATTCGATCGCTCCAGGGTTGAATTTATGCATAAAATTTGACTCTGAAATGTATGAACACATATTTCGACCTTTGTAAAGTCAAAATTTAGACGAAGTGTGATGTTTTGAGTTGATCGACTGTGATGAGAACACCCTTTATTTTTCTTTTGCTGACTTTCCTGAGTTACCAACCCGAGTTCACCAGGACTTATAGAGTTGACAAGGATAGCCATAGCCTTTGAAGTAATGTGTTGAGAATATTCAAGATATATAAAATCTGGAAAATAAATCAGTGTAATCAACTGCATTTATTGTGTATTGTTGCGTTTATATTATGGTTGTGTAGTATATAATCACCTCTATCGTATTTAAACAAATCAATGGAAATTCAGCTTTATTACTCTATTCTGGTATTAGAGCATTTCGACTAACGCCTTTTAGATCTTGGTCAATCGTAAAAATTGTTTGGATAGGGGTTCGTTACCGTAATCTACACGAACCCTCAACTGCCTTCAAGTTTTGTTTATTCTTTGATTTTTTCGTCATCATGTTTTGTTATTTCCGTTAATTTTCTTAGTCATTAAACTAAATTGCTCCCATTCATGATCATCTTTCAAACCCCATAAACACTTCCATAAGACATGTCGATTTTTTTAATTCGATGGTAAACTACAACTAAACCTCTGTTTTTTCAATCAAAAATTCTTTATTTTATTATACCTTTTCTCTCCATCATCTTTTGCCATATATTTACACCTCTCTTGACTCCACCAATTTCTTCTTCGCCTTTCGTCTATTAGATTTCGTCTATTTGGGTTCAGCATAACCATCCTTTCCACATTTTATTAAAGGTTTTACAATCCTCCATTCTAAATTTTCTTAATTAGGGTACAACCCTCCATGTGTTGATCACAAGGGTGACCACACAACAATTTTTTTCCAGCTAAGAATTCTTTTTTATGGTATTAAATCCTCTCCAAGATGATATATTCTCTCCACACATTTCTTCCTCTCTATCACTACTTTTCTGACTCTTTACAAAAATTGTGTCATATAATGCAGATTCAAGCAATAGCAGGTTGTTTTGAAGCAGTTGTTTCCGATTGATATGAAGAAGGTTGTTGCATGCACCATGTGAAGGTAGCAAGATTAATTCATTACGAGCCAATCTTCATGTTCATTCCATTCCCCTGGGATTGCGGGGGCGTGTTGAGAATATTCTAGATACATAAAATCATGGATAATAAATCCTTGTATTCAATTGTATTTATTGTGTGTTATTGCGTTTATATTATGGTTGTGTAATATATAATCACCTCTATTTTACTCAAACAAATCAATGGAAATTCAGTTATATTACTCTATTATAAAAGAAAACATCTGGAAGTCCTCTTCTTCATTGTCAGTATCTTTTTTGGCTACCTTAGTAAGAGTCTTAGCCTTGTTGACGGTCTCCATAGGAACCAATGGACAATTCTTAATAATTCTTCAAAGTTGGTAGTCCATTGACTCGATATGAAGCCTCATCAAGTTCTTCCATTACATGTGCCCTGACCCATCAATGTATGGGGGCCTTGACAAATTCCAAATAAGTAGGTAACTTTTTAGATTGAGAACGTTTTTAATCACATATATTCATTTTGAAGAAAGACACTTGAAAACCTAAATAACCAGAAGAGACATAGCGGAACAGACCAAATATCCAACCAAAAATGAAACAAGCACACACAAGGATGGATAAAGGACAAAAACACATAATCAGAGAATGGTCAAGACCAGTAGACCATCCCCGACCCGACCGGACTTCCAAACAATACCACAAGTGAAGCACAAACCAGCCACTGACTGGAATAAGGTTGGTTTGACCATCATCGAGCTAATTCTCTCAGAATGACTCAAACCTGAAAAGCTTCACAGGGCACAAACCTTTGGTTTTTTTAGTTGAACTAGGAATGAGAAGGGTTGAGCCTATTTACCATCGCAGTTCGGGTAGACATTCACCGAATTTAGCACATGCAGCAAAAGGTGTGAGACTGCCTTCAAGAATCTTTATTATACGGTTGCAAACCTTCACTTTAATTTAATGCTCGAGATCATTGACTTCGGCAAATATAGCATATTAGTTGAATTCTTTAAGTTATGAGAGGAATAAGTGCTCGGATAAGCAGAAAAGGTCCTCCGGCTGCGGCGACAAGAGCATTGAGGCCATGCTGCCATGTATCCGAAACGCTACGCGGCACGTGGTTCAAGGACTGTCCTGCAGTCTGCCGAAATGCATCCCCCGTGCCATCTTTTCTACTTCCCCATAACCCTATTCTTTTTCATGTATAAATTGAACACATTCATTAATTTAATTGGAATTCGATTTCTGAATTGCTTACACTTGTTATCTTTGTGGATATATGCTCTTTGAACTTATTGTTAAAGTGATCAATAGTTTGCATTCTATGTTTTGAGTTCTACATTGAATGTAAACATTATTGAATATTTTATAACAAAAATTGCATTAAAGAAAAACATGGAAAGAGGGCCAAGGTGATAAGGATGCAGTAAAACAATATTGATTATTCATAACGAAAAATTGAGCTACATAATTTTGTAAACGAGTTCATTCATCGGTTGATAAATGTGCTTATGATCTGTCCGGTCCTGGAGGTACTTCACAGACATAGGTACATCCACAATTTGTGTTGCTTATAGTAGGAACACAACGTGCACCTCTAAGTCTCGGACCAATCAATGCCAAGCATGAGTCTCCGCATTTCTTATCAGTGCATCCGGGGACTTCGATCTTAGTGGCGCATAGTGTTGCTGCTCCTAATATATTCAATAAACATAGTCATAAAGTTGTTAATTTTTTGCCCTCAAAAAAGGAAGAGAACTATTAATCGTTACACAATGTACGCATAAAACTTGGTAATATTTAAACCGTTTGGTTTACTTTATAGAAGAATGTTAGCATACCTTCCACGGTGATGAATAGCAGCAACATTAGTTGAAAACACAACAAAATTTGAAATGACTTCATGGCTTCTTTCTTTTCTTTAGTGGTAATGACTATTGATGGATGAACAATTGAAAGATACAGATGCCATGAACATTTGAGTTGAACCTCATTTATAAATTGATCCTGCAAGTAGCGCATTCACATTTATCAATGTGGCCCACATTTTTTTCCATTAATATTTTTACACATTTCCTTAATATTTGTATACCTATGTAGGTAAATGAAATGTATATATGAGCTGAAACACGTGAATTAAAATCACGTTAAAATTGTATAAGTAAAATTCAGATGGATGCTTTTTCAAGATACAGACTCTCTAGTTACTTTCATTATTCCGTACATGAATGTTTGGTCTCATTAATATTACCATATCGGTCTTCTTATTCCTTGCTTGACTGTGTACGGTCCCTCTCTTCTTTTTTTTTTGTTGGAAAGATACTTTATAAATTTCTGGATTTGGAAAAGTACGTTTTAATAATAAGAAAAAGAAACAGAAAAAGAAATAGAAAAATGAAAAGTATGTTTTACACAAAAGTAAACTTCCTCTATTTTTATTTTGGACATTGTAGATGACACCAAACTCAATTAATCGTAGGAGAACCACAACGAAATTCGATCGCTCCAGGGTTGAATTTATGCAGAAAATTTGACTCTGAAAGGGATGAACACATATTTCGACCTTTGTAAAGTCAAAATTTAGACGAAGTGTGATGTTTTGAGTAGATCGATCGTGATGAGAACACCTTTATTTTTCTTTGGCGGACTTACCTGAGAGTTACCAACCCGAGTTCACCAGATTTATAGAGTTGACAAGGATAGCCATTGCTATGTGTTGAGAATATTCTAGATACATAAAATAATGGAAAATAAATCATTGTAATCAATCTGTATTTATTGTGTATTATTGCGCTTGTATTATGGCTGGGTAGTATATAATCACAGGGGAATGAGGGAGAAGGATGTAAATATTTCATCAATTGAGTAGAAGGACGATCTTTTGAAACTTTTGCATAAAGGACAAAACTATTCATCCACAATCGAAATTCATTGCTTAAATTCATCGCCGAAATTCACCGTCAAATTCACTAATTTTCAAAATTCATTGTCGAAATTCACCGAGTTTCGAGATTCACCGTCGAAATTCATTGATTTCGGATTCACCGAGAGATTCACCGATTTTCGGATTCACTGCTTTGTCCTTCTCGCTATAAAAATTATGCAGTTGTCTTTCTCCCTATAAAAATGTGTAGCTGTCCTTTTACTTAAAAATATTCCAGATTGTGTCCTTATCCCTAATTTCCATATAATCACCTCTATCCTACTCAAACAAATCAATGGAAATTCAGTTTTATTACTCTATTTTGGTATCGTAACATTTCGACTAACGCCTTTCAAATTGGTCAATCGTAAAGAAATTCGTTTGAGTGGGGTTCGTTATCAGAATCTACACGAACCCTCACCCGTCTTCATGTTTTGTTTATCCTTTGATTTTTTTCCGTCTTCATGTTTTGTTATTTCCTTTAATTTTCTTAGTCATTAAACTAAATTGCTCTCATTCATGATCATCTTTCAAACCCCATAAACACTTCCTTAAGTCATGTCGATTTTTTTTAATTCAATGGTAAACTTCAACTAAACCTCTGTTTTTTCAATAAAAATTTCTTTATTTTATTCTACCTTTTCTCTCCCATCATCGTTTGCCATATATTTACGCCTCTCTTGCCTCCTCCAATTGCTTCTTCCCTTTCGTGTTTTAGATTTCGTCTTTTTTAGGTTCGTACAACCATCCATTCCAAAGTTTATTAAAGGTTTTACAATCCTCCATTCCAAATTTTCTTAATTAGGGTACAACCCTCCATGTGTTGATCACAAAGGTGACCACACATCAATTTTTTTCAGCTAAGAATTCTTTTTTTATGGAATCAAATCCTCTAAAAGATGATATATTCTCTCCAAACATTTCTTCCTCTCTATCACTACTTTTATGACTCTTTATAAAAATTGTGTCATACATTGCAGATTCAAGCAACAGTAGGTTGATTTGAAGCAGTTGTTTCCGATTGATATGAAGAAGGTTGTTGCATGCACCATGTGAAGGTAGCAAGATTAATTCATTACGAGCCAATCTCCATGTTCATTCCATTCTCATGGGATTGTGGGGGCGTGTTGGGAATATTCTAGATACATAAAATCATTGATAATAAATCCTTGTATTCAATTGCATTTATTGTGTGTTATTGCATTTATATTATGGTTGTGTAGTATAGAATCATCTCTATTTTACTCAAACAAATCAATTGAAATTCTGTTATATTACTCTATTATAAAAGAAAACATTTGGAAGTCCTCTTCTTCATTGTCAGTATCTTTTTTGGCTACCTTAGTAAGAGTCTCAGCCTTGTTGACGGTCTCCATAGGAACCAATGGACATTGACTCGATATGAAGCCTCATCAAGTTCTTCCATTACATGTGCCCCGACCCATCAATGTATGGGGGCCTTGACAAGGACAACCCACTCCTTAGAAGTAATGGTAGATTCCAAATAAGTAGGTCACTTTTTAGATTGAGAACGTTTTTAATCACATATATTCATTTTGAAGATAGACTCATGAAAGCCTAAATAACCAGATGAGACAGAGCGGAACAGACCAAAAAATATCCAACAAAAAATGAAGAGAACTATCAATTGTCACACAATGTACGCATAAAAATTGGTAATATTTAAACAGTTTGGTTTACAAAGACAAATATTTATAGAAGAATGTTAGCATTCCTTCCACGGTGATGAATAGCAGCAACACATGCTGACACACTGCCTCCCGTAAGTTGAGATCATATTCATAGTTATGTTCTTTGTGAGACTTAGTAATTTGACGACTTCATTATCAAAATTCAAGCTTCATTGGCTTCTAGTCTTCCACGCATGCGTTTATTTCCATTGAGGAAAGTTATTGTGATTATTCAATGGCCACCAGCGCATGATCGACCTTACTTGGCAAACTGCATAGAATTATCTTAATGATCTTTTCGGTCTCAAAACATTCTTTGTTTGTTGGCGTATTCTATTAATAAGGGAACATACCCTAGTGAATATTCGAGGATATTCTCATTTTCCTGCATCTTAAAATTCTCCATTATGTCCCTAAGGGTAGTAAACAAACCTTCTTGACTTGATCTTGCCCGGAAAAAAAATGTTTGGAGAATCGCTCGTGCATCCTTTGTACTCTTTGCCTTGGAATAGTATTGTGTTAAGGACAATCGCTCATGTTCATCCTTTCTAATTTTCTATTGTCTAGAGTATATTTTTTACTTTCACTTTTCAAAATAACTTCTAACGCATCAGCGGGCACGGATCCTCTGTCCATTTTCCCTGTCTAAGGAACGTTGTCGTTTTGCTCCCATTTCCATAAACGCTGAATCACAAAAAAAAAAAAAAAAAATAATAATAATAATAATAATAATAAAGTTGTCTTCTTCATAGTTCATACTCTTAGTCTCTTCCTCGTTCATACGCATGCCATTTCTCATCCCTTTCTGTAAAAATATTCCATTCAAAACATCAAATTTTTTTATTCTTTTTTTAAAGTTTCAACAATCAATTTTTCTTACATGGACTCCTTTAATGGTGCCGGAAAATATATTCGCATCCTTATATTTTATATTTTCGTGGGTTTCGAATAAGGATTGGAATTGTTGCAGCCACATTTGGAACCCTAATAAACGATTCTTGGGGAAACAAAATTATTAACTTGTGATCAAACATGATATAAGGGGAAAAATAGAATTTGTTTTTCTATTTTTTATTACATTGTTCTAATTCGTTGTGTTAATTTTTGTATGCTTTTTCGAGAAGGTGAATACTACTTCATTTGAGATGGTAGAAATTCCTTGATAGGTATTTCGGTATGAGTTTTAATGGGTATTCTTGACGGAAGGGGGAGACTAGTCTAGCGGCTAAATTACAATTTTGGTCCTCTAACTAGACACGTTTTTCGATTTTGGTCCTGGTTTTTCTCCGGCGACTGTTTTAGTCCTGTAAGTGGTCTTTTTTTGCAAAAATAGTCACGAACGCCGGTAAGACCACTTACAGACTAAAATTGGTCTTTTCCGGCAAAAATTTTAGACTGTAAGTGTTCTTTCCGCACAATTTTAGTCATGTAAGTGGTCTTTCCGGCGTTCAGACTATTTTTGCAAAAATACCACTTACAGACTAAAATTGTCGCGGAGAAAACTTGGACAAAAATCTAAAAACGTGTCTAGTTAGAGGACCAAAATTGTAATTTAGCCCTAGTCTAGCAGTGAGCAGAAGTGGAAGAAGACGACTTGATTTACTTTTCCTTTTTTATTTTCATTATTATTTAAAACAGAGTTTGAAGAACTGAGGATTTGTATTACTATACACAACAAATACTTATACAAAGAGTGAGTATTTTCTAGTATCTTCTAGAATAACTACATAATACTTTATAATGATTACAATAATAACAATAATATCTACAATAACTACAATATCTTCAATACGCCCTCTCAAGTTGGGCCACGGGAACGAAGGCACAACTTGTCCCACCAAGAGTGAAAGTCTAAACGGTGTAGAGACTTAGTGAGAACATCCGCAATTTGATCTCCAGCAGGGACGTGAGTGACACGAACCACACCTTGATTGACCTTGTCCCGAATAAAATTATAATCGATGGCAACATGCTTCATGCGAGAGTGAAAGACTGGGTTGGATGAAAGTTGTGTAGCACCAAGGTTATCACAGTAAACAACAGGGACGTGAGATGAGGGGAACCCGACATCGTGAAGGAGAAAGAGTAACCATTTGAGCTCAAAGAATCAGACGTTAAATAGATTTGTACTCGGCTTTCAGCGGAGGAGGAGCGGCGACAAGATGCGTTGCTTTTTTGAATTCCAAGAGATGGCATTGCGACCTAAGAACACGACGTAGGCCCCGGTGGAAGTGTAATCCGTCCGGTTGCCACCCCAGTCAGCATCGGAGAATGCATGCAAAACAAGAGGAGAATCACAAAAAATGTGTAATCCCTGATCAAGAGTACCAACGAGATAACGGAGAAGCCGCTTAACAAAAGACCAATGGGTGTCGGTGGGAGCATGCATAAACTGAGCCAGTTTATTGACTGCGAAGGCAATATCAGGGCGGGTGAATAGTAAGTCATCAAGACTCCCAACAATACTACTAAACAGCAGTGGCATCGGACAGTGGAGTTCCCGAGGTCGTGGTAAGAGCGAAAATGTCGGAGGGAGCGGTGTAAAACTGGTTAGCTTTATCCATACGGGATTTGAGGAGGATCTCGATGATATATTTGCGTTGCAACAGAGAAAGACCTCGTGTAGGAATGACCTCTATTCCAAGAAAGTATGTCAACGGACCAAGATCTTTGATAGAGAACCGAACACCCATATTATGAATAAATGATTGGACCGCAGCAGGGTCCGATCCAGTAACAATGATGTCATCCACATATACAAGAACATAGAGAAAATGAGTGCCATCATGGAGAATAAAGAGAGAGGCATCGGCGTGAGCATTCCTGAAACCTACAGAAAGAATATAGGAGCGGAGCTTAGAGTACCAAGCATGATGGGCCTGCTTGAGGCCATATAATGCCTTATTAGGGCGAAAGACATAATCCGGATGCACCACATCAGAGAAGCCAGGTGGTTGATGCATATAAACTGTTTCAGATAAAGAACCCTGGAAAAAGGCATTATTGACATCGAGCTGGCGAAGAGGCCAGCCATGACAAGTAGCAAGAGTGAGAAGAACCCGAATGGTGGTAGGTTTGACCACGGGACTGAAGGTCTCAAAGTAGTCAACACCTGGGCGCTGATGTGTTGAATAATAAGGGTATTATAGTCAAGTGTAATAGATATGGTCAATCCTAGGGTAAATAAGGAGGCTGATTTACTTTCCAGATTTATAGTTATTCTGCTATTAAGATGTAATATTTTGTAATAATAGGTGACTGATTTAGATCCTTAAATCGGGAATCTAAATCACTAAGTCTCTTTTCACCTCCTATTTAAGGAGAGTTCAAAGACATTGTAATAAACATGTTTTTCCGTAATAATAAAATACTTCTCTTCCTTTTCTAACATGGTATCGTGAGAGTAGGTGATCCTAAAACCTACAATCATGAATTACCGGCCGCTTTCACCGGAGAATTGATTAACACTACCACCGTCAATCCTCCGGCACAAACAAGGAGGAATCTAACTATCCTCCCGCCCACCTTCCGTCTCACACAAACCGAATGGAAAAAATTGGTGGAATGGTCCGAGACCATAAAAATGGTGATCGATGGGCGGAGCAAGCTCGGATTCCTAATCAAAGCGTAAAAGGAACCGGGCCGCAAATGATCCAGATACGAACATGGAGATCAGAAAACTCCATGATCAAGGCCTGGCTATTAAACTCAATGGAACCAGGCATAGCAAGGCCTCATATGCTACTCCGCACTGCAAAAGACATTTGGGATGCTATGAAAGAGATGTATTCTGATCTGGAAAACTCTTCACAGATCTACTACTTGAAGACTAAACTTTGGAGTTTAAAGCAAGGGAATAAGGATGTGACTTCATACTACAATGAAGTGGTCACCCTTTGGCAAGAGCTGGACTTGTGCCATGAAGACACATGGGAATGTCCAGCAGATAGCGTTAAGTTTAATAAAAGGGAAGAAAATGAACGAGTGTACTCTTTCCTTGCAGGACTTAACTCTGATCTAGATGAAGTTAGGGGCAGAGTATTAAGCAGGAAGCCCATTCCTTCATTAAGGGAAGTCTTTTCCGAGGTCAGAAGGGAGGAGGCAAGAAGGAAAGTGATGAATGTTGGGTCTGATCTGCCCCAAAATCAGAAAATTGGAGGACAAGATCTGGAGGCATCTGCATTGGTGACTGCCAAAGGAGAAAACAAGGGAAGGAAACAGAAATTATGGTGTGACCACTGTAGGAAACAAGGACATAACAGAGATAATTGCTGGGTGATCCATGGAAAGCCCTCAAATTGGAAACCAAGAAACCAGGCTGGTAGTACTGGGGAAATAAAGGGAAATCAAGCAACTTACGTGCCATCTGATCAGGGTCAGAAGAATCAAGGGCTGCTGCCATTCACACAGGAGCAAATTGAGCAACTGAGTAGTCTTTTGGCAAGCCATAAGCAAATCTCTAGTCCTAACCCCCAATGTACCCTTGCTGAATCTGGTAACTCAACAGCTTTTTCTACTTTTTTACATCACACAAATGCACACTGGATCATTGATTCAGGTGCCACAGATCATATGACACCACACTCTACTTGTTTTGTATCATACCTACCTTGTGGAGGAAATCAAAAGGTGAGGGTGGCTGATGGATCCTTCTCAGCAGTGGAAAGGGTTCCATCAAACTCAATACCAACCTTACCCTCCATAATGTACTCCATGTCCCCAAACTATCATGTAACCTAATTTCAGTCCATAAACTAGTTTTTGAATCTAACTGCAAGGTTGTTTTTCTTCCACTTGATCACAAATACAGGATATGAGTTTGGCGAAGGTGATTGGCAATGCTAGGGTATATGAGGGACTCAGACATTCTGAGGACAAAGATGGCTCAAGACATGAGTCTATGCCTGAAATGCTGTTTAACTCTTTAAGTCTGCCTTCTAATAATGAAATAATACTTTGGCATACTAGACTAGGACACCCAAGTTTTGGGTATATGAACAAGTTGTTTCCCAGTCTCTTTAAAAATAAGAATGTTTTAGATTTTCAATGTGAAATTTGTGAGTTGGATAAACACAAGAGAAGTACATATGTTCACAAGTATCACAGACCCTCCAAACCATTTGCACTAGTTCATAGTGATGTCTGGGGTCCCTCTAGACACCTAACTATGACTGGAAAAAGATGGTTTGTGTCCTTTATAGATGACCATACAAGAGTCACATGGATTTATCTCTTAAAAGAAAAATCTGAGGTTGAAAAAGCTTTCAAAATTTTTTACAACATGGTCAACACTCGCCAAACAAAATCGAAATTTTAAGAACTGATAATGGTACTGAATACTATAACAATGTATTAAGTACCTTTTTTGATGAAAAAGGCATGATTCACCAAAGTTCTTGCACAAACACACCCCAACAGAATGGTGTGGCAGAAAGAAAAAACCAACATGTTTTGGAAGTTGTAAGATCCATCATGTTGTTCTCTAAATGCCCTAAATTCTTGTGGGGTGAGGCTCTTCTCACAAAGAAATCTACCTAATTAATAGGCTGCCTCTAAAACACCGAATTTTAAAACACCTCTAAGTGAACTAAAATCACATTTCCTAGCACTAGGGTGATCCAGATCTACCCTCAAGATATTTGGGTGTGTAGCCTTTGCACACACCTACAATCAAGGAAAGTTAGATCCTAGATCGTCTAAGTGCATGTTTGTAGGGTACTGCTAACAAAAAGGGATATAGGGTGTTTGATTTTGAAAAAGGAGAGTCATAGAAACTATGGATGTCACCTTTTTTGAAAACACATCAGATTATGACCAAAGATCATCTTCTTGGGGGTCAATGATCACTCAAGAAGATCTTTGCTAATTTCTATACAATATAGGTTCAAAACAGCTTTAGTATGCCAACAAAAGAAATTAATAAACAGTAGAATTGGATAAACAGTGAACAGGCTCAAAGTAGATCCGGGAAGACATGGAGATACATCACCTACTAAAAGTGATAATCAACCTATAAACTCCGGATCCACTCGTAAATTGCAGGAAAAGACCTATGTCGTAACCTATCCACAGCCTAAAAGCAGAGCACGAAACTCAACCTAACATTGTTCAAGATCCGAAACCTACACACTGAACAATCATATAGTGTAAGGGAGTCTAACCTTGAACCTTCTGAACCACCTCCCACACCAGATTCAAGATCCAGCCCCCATAGTGATAGACCAACCACAGTGGACATGACAGACCTTCTTCTTGATGTTCCCATTGCCATTAGAAAACAGCCAAGGACATGTACCAAAAATCCCAGATATCCTATACAGAACTACTTAACCTACAAAAATATATCACCACCTCACAAAGCCTTCCTCACCAAAGGTAAATCGAACATCCCATACCAAAAGACATTCAGGAAGCTCTATCCATACCTGAGTGGAGGGCAGCAGTTCAAGAGGAAATCAAAGCCCTAGAAAAGAATGGCACTTGGCAAGTAGTAAATTTACCAATGGGAAAGAAGGCAGTTGGGTGCAGGTGGATATTCACCATCAAGTTCAAATCCAATGGAGAGATAGAGAGATATAAAGCTAGATTGGTGGCAAAGGGCTATAGCCAAACTTATGGCATAGACTACTCTGAAACTTTCTCACCGGTGGCCAAGCTCAACACTATAAGGGTTGTGTTCTCTCATGGCGATGAACCTAGATTGGCAACTCTACCAACTGGATGTAAAAAATGCGTTCTTACATGGAAATCTCAAAGAAGAAGTGTATATGGAACCTCCTCCGGGGCTAACACATCAGTTTAAAGGAAGGGTGTGCAGACTTAGGAAGTCTTTATATGGACTAAAACAGAGTCCTAGAGCATGGTTTGATAGATTCAGACAGTTCTTATTGAAGACAGGGTTCAAACAAGGGCATTCTGATCATACCTTGTTTGTGAAGATATCTAAAGCAGGAAAAAGGGTAGTACTGGTGGTTTATGTGGATGATATCATCCTCACTGGGGATGATCAAATAGGAATCAAGCAAGTGAAAATGGACATGGCCAGGGAATTTGAAATCAAGGACCTTGGAGTCCTCAAGTACTTTCTGGGAATGGAGATAGCCAGATCTAAAGAAGGCATAGCTGTGTCCCAAAGGAAATATGTATTAGACTTGCTGACAGACACTGGTATGTTGGGATGCAAACCGGCTAGTACTCCTATGGACCAGAATGTAAAGCTAGGTAAAAGTGAAGGTGAAGAAAATGTTGATAAAGAACAATATCAGAGGCTGGTAGGTAGACTGATTTACCTAGCACATACAAGACCTGATATTTCGTATGCTGTTGGGGTAGTGAGTCAATTCATGCACTCTCCCAAACAGTCCCACTATCAAGCTGTGATCAGAATTTTGAGGTACTTAAAGGGAACAGTTGGAATGGGGTTGCTGTTTAAAAAGGTGAATCAGAGGCATATAGAATTATATGCTGATGCAGACTGGGCTGGCTCTAAGGATAGTAGATCTACAACAGGGTACTGCTCATTTGTGTGGGGCAACTTGGTCACTTAGAGAAGCAAAAAACAGGATGTGGTTGCTAGAAGCTCACCGTAAGCTCGAATTTAGGAGTAATAGCACAGGGCATCCGTGAGGAATTGTGGCTTGAAAGTGTTAAGTGATCTACACCTTCCATTGATAATGCCTATGAAACTTTTCTCTGTGATAACAAGGCAGCCAGAGCAATTGCTAATGACCTGTGGAACACGACCGAAACTAAACATGTGGAGATAGACAGACATTTCATCAAGGAGAAACTAGAGAAGGGCCTAATTTGCATTCCTTTCATGCCTTCAGCACTGCAAACAGCAGATGGACTCACTAAAGCCTTGATGAAGCAAAAGTTTGATGACTATGTATCCAAGTTGAACATGATTGACATCTATGCTCAACTTGAGGGGGGGTGTTGAATAATAAGGGTATTATAGTCAAGTGTAATAGATATGGTCAATCCTAGGGTAAATAAGGAGGTGATTTACTTTCCAGATTTATAGTTATTCATCATTAAGATGAATATTTTGTAATAATAGGTGACTGATTTAGATCCTTAAATCAGGGAATCTAAATCAGTCAAGTCTCTTTTCACCTCCTATTTAAGGAGAGTTCAGCACATTGTAATAAACATGTTTTTCCAGAATAATAAAATACTTCTCTTCCTTTTCTAACATGATGAAACCCCTTAGCAACGAGACGGGCTTTATAGGGATCGAGAGATCCATCAGGGAGATGCTTAGTGCGGTACACCCACCGGCAGCCCATAATATTAAAGGAAGGGTCAGCAGGCACAAGATCCCACGTGTGATTCTTGACAAGGGCATCGTACTCAAGTTGCATAGCGGATCTCCAAGAAGGGGAGGCAAGGGCTTGAGACAGCGTGGAGGGTTCGGGTTCAGGGGAAGAAAGTTCACTGAGAAGGGATAGTTTTTGAGTGGGCTTAGAGATATTGTTTTTAGCTCTAGTCGTCATTGGGTGTGAGGTGTTGGGTGGAGGTGGGGGGCCGTGGGAGGTGGCGGTGATGGGGCCGAAGAAGGTTGATGAGAGGTGCTGGTCGGGGAAGGGGAGGGGGTGGGGGCCGGAGGTGGCGTGGGAATCCAGTGGTGGAGTAGAGGAGGATGGTCAGGTGGAGGTTCGGCGGTGGAGCGGAAAGTAAAAACGTTTTCCATAAATTTAACGTGGCGAGAGGTGTATATACGAAGATCGGTGGTGTCAAGGCACAGATAGGCTGATTGGGTAAGAGAATAGCCGACGAAGAGACATGCACGAGAGCGGGGTTCAAGTTTGTAAGTAGTGTAAGGGCGAAGCCAGGGGTAGCAGAGACAACCGAATACGTGAAGTTTTTCATAGTTCGGGGAGTGGCTAAATATTTGGGCAAAGGGAGAGGTCATGTCGTGGGTCGGGGCGGGGAGACGATTAATGAGATAAACAGCGGTGGCGAAGGCATAGGGCCAGTAAGTGGTAGGCATGGATGCATGGGTTAAAAGAGCTAGGCATGTTTCGAAGATGTGGAGGTGACGGCGTTCCGAATAGCCATTGTGCTCGGGTTTGTGAGGGGGGAGGTGAAGTGGGAGATCCCATAAGATGTGAGAAATGGGCGAAGACTTGTGAACTCGGTGCCATTATCTGAGTAAAGAATTTTTATGGTGGCGTCAAAGTACTTTTCAACTAGGTTTTTAAATTGTGGGAAAACTGTAGCAACATCATTTTTACGCGTGAGTGGATAAAACCAGATATATATGGTAAAGTGGTCGACAAAAATCACATAATATTTAGAGCCGTCAAGGCCATAAACTGGGGAAGTCCATACATCAGAAAATAAAATTTCTAGTGGGCGGGAGGAACGTAAAGTAGACAAACTAAATGGAAGTTTATGACTTTTATTCTTAAAACAGGCATCACAATGTTCCGAAAATGTATTATTGGAAAATGGAAAATTTGCAGTAGAACTAATATTACGAAAAATGGAAGAGGCAGGGTGACCGAGACGGGAGTGCCAGGTATCCCAAGAGGCGGTGGATGCAACAAAGGCGAGGAGAGGAGTGGAGGGCCAAGTGTAAAGTCCATCATTAGCGGGTCTCGTCAGTAGGCACGTACCTGTTGAAATCTCCTTAACACGAAATGAGTCCAGAAAAAATTCAACAGAGACACAATTAGTTTGACAAAATTTGGAAATGGACAGTAAATTGCGAGATATATTTGGAACGCATAACACATCATGAAGCTGAAAATTTAAATTAGAGGGAGGGAGTGAAGTAGTGCCGGTGAGTAATGATTAAGGACTACCATCGCCGATCATAAGGTCGCCGGAGCCGTGTATGGCGAGTGAAGAGAAAGGTTTTGAGACCATTGGTGACGTGGTGCGATGCGCCGCTGTCAAGAAGTCACGGGGAGTGGGACGCATGTTCAGAGGTTACAGTAAAGTGAGCCTGTGGGGCGTTGGGACGCCACTGCTGTTGAGGACGAGGGGCTGAAGGACGTGGGGCTGCTGAGCCTTGGACAGGAACAAACTGAAAATTGGGGCAAAAGCGAGCACTATGTCCCTGCACACAACACATTTGACATTTACCTTGATAAGGTTTGGTTGAAGGATGGGCTGAATTGCCCGGGTTACCTGCACTACCTGTGTACACCGGAGGACGAGCTGAGGGTGGAGGCCGGGCAGCAACATGAGCAACAGCCGAAGGTACAGACAATGCAGGACGGCGACGGGAAGCATCATAATTCAACAACTTTTCATGGAGCTCATCAATGGTGATGAGGGAGTCACAAGCCTGAACGGTAAGAACCAGATCGGCATAATCATCATCGAGATTATCCAAATAACATCGTGAAGAGAGTTTGAGAATGTGTTAACACAAGAGTAAACTTCAACTTAACTTTTATTCATTGATAATGTGGAGTATATGTAGATACAATTGAGGAGTTTGAAAGGTCCTAGACAAGATAGTGACCTTTCATAGAAAAAGTAAAAGCTATAAACGAGGCTAGATGCTTTTTAGTCTCTTACATAATAAATGTCTATGACATAAAGTGAACTAGAGTAAAAGCTATGTCTATGAATAGAGTTTGACATATTAATTGTTTATATGTACTACAATTAATATGTCTCTTTATAAATACATAAAGTGTACACAGTAAAATCCGGCACATGAGTTCAAAGAGTTCAAGATTATGCTTGAACCTCAAAGTGACTTTATCAAGATGTTGAATATTGCCACACCCCCTCAAATCAAGGTCAGATATGTTGATGCAAACAAGTTTGCTACTTAGTCTCACGAACATGAGAGGTGGAATAGCTTTGGTGAGAATATCTCGCATTTTGGTCTCACCGAGGAACATACTGAGCCGGATAATCTTGGCATCAATCTTTTCCTTTAGGAAGTGTCTCACAATGTCCACATGTTTTGTTTTGTCATGATGGACTGGATCCTCTGCCATGCATAGTCTTTGAGTGATTATCACAAAGAGAGTGTGATAGGTTGTTTGAAGAGGTCTTGAAGTTCGAGAAGTACTCTTTTGAGCCAAATAGCTTCACAAATGCCTAAGACAAGTGCCCTGAGTTCGGCTTCAAAAGATCTTGCTTCTGAACACAAAGAGGGTTGTTTCTTGCTCCTCCAAGTAACAAGATTGCCCCATACATAGGAACAAAGAGCTTTGTGGTCGACCTTCTATCTATGTGGCATCCAAATTTCAATCAAACATCAGTGTAGACCTTGATGGATCTATCGCCAGACTTGGTGAAGTGTAACCCTTGGCCAGAGTAGACTTCAAATACCTCGATTCTATTTATCGCATCCCAATGTTGCTCAAGAGGGCAATGCATGAACCGACTAACCAGATCGACACTATATGCAATATCGTGTCTTGTATGGGAGAGGTAGATGAGTTTCCTACAAGCCTTTGATATTGTTCTTTCTCGACAAAGCAGTGTCACCATGTAGCAGGTATGACCTGGGTCTACAGGGATATAGCGAGTTTGCACCCCAAAGATGCCGCTTCCTTCAAAGAGATCCAGTACATATTTCCTTTGGGAGACAGAAATGCCTTTGCTGTTTCTTGCTACTTCCATGCCAAGAAAATATTTGAGAAAACCCAAGTCTTTCACCTGAAACACCTTTGCCAGCAGAGTCTTCAAATGTTGGATCTCAGTAGAGTCATCTCCAAAGGAGGATGATATCATCCACATAGACAATAATAATAGACCTCTTCTGGTTGGTTGTCTTGATGAACATAGTGTGATCAGAATTGCATTGGTGATATCCAGCAGCTTTGACCACAGTTGTTAATTTTCCAAACCATGCCCTTGGTGATTGCTTCAGGCCATATAGAGATTTCCTCAGTTTGCACACCTTGCCTTGAGTATGAGGATTGATAAAACCAGGAGGTACATTCATATAAACCTCCTCAGTGAGGTCCCCATTTAGAAAAGCATTTTTGATGTCCAATTGGTGAAGAGGCCACCAAGTTGGACAATAGAGAGATCGTAACCCTGACAGCGGTGTTGAGTTTTGCCACTGGTGCAAAAGTTTCCTTATAGTCAATGCCATAAGTTTGAGTGAATCCACGGCTACCAATCTGCTTTGTACTTGTCAATAGTGCCATCGACATTGTATTTTATAGTGAATAACCATCTGCAAATCGATCGCCTTCTTGCCCTGTGGGAGAGGTGTCAAATCCCAAGTATGATTATCCGTAAGTCTTTGTCATCTCTGTTTTAACAATGACCTTCCATTTATCATTTTGAAGGGCCTCTCAATATTTTTAGGAATAGAGTGAGAGTCCAGTCCTGTGAAAACATGGCAAAGGCAGAGATAACTTATCATAAGATAAATAAGAATGAATAGAGTGATCGATACATGATCTCTTTCCTTCCCTAAGAGCAATAGGCCTATCATCAAATGTCGCCAGGCTGCTCGAGGATCCGTAGATTCTTTGAGTGTCGAGAGGCTCGGGAGCAAAGCAGCTCTGGGGTCGATGAGACCTTGTTCGAGAGGTTCTTTGAGGAGTATTAGGTCAGTAGAGGGTCACAGAGTCACCGAAGTTCATCTGCCGAGGATCGAGGAGTTCTTTGAGGCTAAGAGTTTGCCGAGGAAGGGGTTTAGGTCAATTTCAATCAGTTTCCATCGGTGAATGGCTCAAGAGGTTTGTTTGTAATAAGGGGTCCTTTCAAAGAATTTTACATCCATAGAATTGTAAAATTTCTTTTCAATAGGGGAATAACACTTGTAACCTTTTCTCCCCTTTGCATAACCTAGGAAAATGCACTTGTGAGCTTTAGGATCAAGTTTACTACATGTTGAGCATGGATATACACAAACACAAGACAACCAAAGATCTTTGGAGGCAAGCGGGAAACAAGATGATGGCAGGAGTGTGTGGTCGTAGGGTTTGGAGTGGAGTTTTGAAACCTAACACTCTGCTGGGGAAGTCTGCTGAGTATGTAAGTTGCAATCAGATAGCTTCACCCCACATATATTTAGGAACATGTGTGGTGAACATGATTGATCTGGCCATTTCCAGTGAGTGCTGTTTTTCTCTCAAAGAACCCCATTCTCACTGAGGTGTTTCCACACAACTACTCGATATGAACAATTCCTCTATCTCATCAAGAAGGTACTCGAGATTAGACTCATAGTATTCTAGAGCATTATCGCCTTTAAGATCTTGATCTTAGTATCAAATTGAGTGGAGACCATATGATAAAATTCTTGAAAGATAGGGCCAACTTCAGATTTGTCTTTCATTAAAAACCCAAGTGTTCTGGTATGATCATCAATAAAGGTGACAAACCACCTTTTCCTCATTATACTTTTCACCCTGTAGAGGTCCCCACACATCACTGTGTATTAAGGTGAAGGGTGAGGAATGCAAATGAGGTAACTTAGCATACACATTTTTGTAAGTTTAGCAAATTGACAAATATCACATTGAAGGTCATTCAGATTACATCCTTTAAACAATTCAGAGTTAAAGATTTTAAGTAACCAAAACTTGGATGTCCTAATCTATAATGCCATAACATGATATTGTCTAAAGTCTGGAGCAGTCACGAGGCGATTCAGTCTTGATCTTACTGTCTTCAAATTGAGGTTGACCGAAAACAATCCAAATGCAAGGTTTAGCCTTCCCAATCACTTCCTGTGAAGTAGGATCCTGGAATGTGCACCGATTTTCCTTAAAAACAACAAATCCAATTCAAATCTTTAGTGAGTCTCTGATGTATATAAGATTGCAAATCTAAGTTTGGAACAAATAGGACATCCTGTAGGCATATCTTATTAGTGAGTTTAACATTTCCAACACCTTTTGCACGAGAGATAGATCCATCAAAGCTAGCTTTAATGTTATGAATTTGGTGACAAGGCATATAGTTGGTTATAAGGTTTTTATTACTAGTCATATGGGAGGATGCCCTAATCAACAATCCATGTTTCATTGCTAAGGGAAGAGTAGAATTTACTCAGATGAGTATGAGTAGCAACATCAAGAGAGTGACTACCTTCCTTTTGTTGATTCAGAAGGCTTTGAATGCAACAACCGAGCATTCATCCGGTTGTCATTCTCCTCCTCACCGATGTGTCTCGCTTTGACTTTCCCTCGATAGGTTTTGAGATTTTTGAGGAGTTAGGCTTTCCATGGAGCTTCCAGCGAGCTTGTCCTTGGTGTGATTTGTGCGCTTGCAAAGGTGATCACGAACGCTTTCCGCTTTTCTCAAGTGAGGCTTTTGTATGTCTCAAAGAACCTCGGCCGCCTTCCCGACGAAACAACAGGCGGCACCTTCAATGGGGTTGTCGGTAGTGGATTTCGAAGCATGACTTTTCTCCTACTTTCTTCATGCTTGACCTCAAAGAAACATGGATTTGAGATTTGGAAGAGGTTTGGTGGCAAGAATTCTTCCTCTAACATCATCAAGAGTAGGATTCAGTCCAGTGAGGAACCTGAATACTCTCTTCTTTTCTATGATGTCTTTATAAAGAGCAGCATCCTTGACATCATTCCATGAGTGAGTTTCTAACATATCTAAGTGTTGCCAAGCCTTAGATAGTTGATTGAAATATTGAGTTACAGACATATCCCCTTGCCTGCAAGTTTGAATCTGAGCTTCTAGTTCATATACCTCAGATGTATTATCCTTCTTGAGTACAGATCTCCGGCATTATCCTGCATTTCTTTGGCGAGATCATACATCATAAAGTTTTCACTTATCTCTTTTGTCATTGACCTCGTGAGGATGGTCATGAGTTGATTATTTGTTGTGTCCCATGCTTCAAAACCGGGTCGGTTTGGCAAGTGCGTGTTTAGTTCCGCACAAGTATCCCATCTTACTTTGTCCGAAATGTACATTTTCATAGACCTTGACCATAACAGAGATAGTTGTTACCATCAAGTCTATGGTTAGTATAAGAAGAGGAGTTGTCGAGATTCCCGATCACCGAGAAATTCTTGAGAGTCTCTTGAGGTTGAAGTAATGTCGGATGTGGAAGACATTCTTCAGAAATATGAGTTTTGCAGCGGAAAAAAAAAATTAGAACACAAATGTCTCTGATACCATGAAGAGAGTTTGAGAATGTGTTAACACAAGAGTAAACTTCAACTTAACTTTTATTCATTGATAATGTGGAGTATATGTAGATACAATTGAGGAGTTTGAAAGGTCCTAGACAAGATAGTGACCTTTCATAGAAAAAGTAAAAGCTATAAACGAGGCTAGATGCTTTTTAGTCTCTTACATAATAAATGTCTATGACATAAAGTGAACTAGAGTAAAAGCTATGTCTATGAATAGAGTTTGACATATTAATTGTTTATATGTACTACAATTAATATGTCTCTTTATAAATACATAAAGTGTACACGTAAAATCCGGCACATGAGTTCAAGAGAGTTCATGATCTGCTTGAACCTCAAGCAGACTTTATCAAAGATCTTCGAATATTGCCACACATCGATTAGGTCCTCAGGATCCATGGGTTTGTCAAGAAGAGCGAGCTCGTGAGACTTATTACGCATAAATTGCAAGTAATCGGAGATGGACATGGTACCTTTCATGGTGTGCTTCATAGCCTGCTTGATTTGTTTAATCGTCCCCTAGACGGCTTGACATAGATGTCTTTCGTATCGTCCAGGCATCCATAGAGCTTTTGGGAGCATGAATCGAGCCTAAAACGCTGTTGGACTGAGACCCGATCAAGGCGTTGAGGATGAGTTGGTCCTGCCGGTACCAATGGGTGTGTGTCGGATTGGAGGTGGTGACATTATTGGCGGTGATGGTTGCGGGTGGCTGAGGTTTGGAGCCATCGACGTAGCCAAACAAATCATAACCAATGAAGAGAGATAGAAATTGGACCTCCCAAATAGCATAATTATCACCTGTGAGTTTGACCGGACCTTGAGCGCCGGAGTTGAGGGGAACAAGAGCAGGGAGATTGGAGCCGTTGTGGTGTGGTCATTGCCGTGAGAGGAGAGGTCTGATTGGGCAGACATGAGGAAGAAGATGGGTGCGGCTGAAAGAAATTAGAAAAAGAATTAGGTAAAAAAAATAAAAATTAGGGTGGCTCTGATACCATAACAGAGTTTGGAGAACTGATGATTTGTATTACTATACACAACAAATACTTATACAAAGAGTGAGTATTTTCTAGTATCTTCTAGAGTAACTACCGAATCAATTATAATGATTACAATAATAACAATAATATCTACAATAACTACAATATCTTCACTAATTTATTTATATTTTTGTGATTCAGCGTCTATGTAATATCCCGATTTTCGAAAAAGGCATTTCAGTCATTTAACGAAAATCAGAATATTAGATTTATTTTCATTATTGGAATTAAAGAAAGAAAAAGGAAATTAAAGGATTTGTTAATTAAGGAATTAATTAAAATAAGTTATAATGGGATTAATAGGGAATTAAATTCCCATTATTCAAAAACTGTTTCATGTTAAAAATTAAGCAGAGGGGCGCAAGTTTTGAGAAGAAAAAAGAGAAGAGACTTTTGGATTTCGAGGCTAATCCATTGCTCTTTTCAACAGACGTATCAAGAGGATAATATTCTACGGAAGGCGAGAATCGTTTTGATACCAACAATTAACCGGTTGGAGAAGGTAAGATTTCATTCATTTTTGGTTCTGAGAAGTTATGGCTGCAAATACTTAGTATAAGTTATATGTTCTGAGTTTAGGTTGCTTTGATGTTCAAGAATCGTAGTTTGATCAATTTGTAGGTTGAATTGAAAGCTAGGTTCTTTTGGTGTTTTGGATTGTTTGTTGCTCGCAATTAAGGTAACGTGGTTTTCATATTGAATGATTGAATGATTTATAATGTTTGGATTGTGTGTTTTGTTTGTAGAATAAAGTTTATGGGTTGTTGTTGATTTTAAAATATATTTGGTGATGTTTTAGACTGTTTTATTTGTGTTCTTCTTTGTCAAAAATCGATGGAATTGGTTTGGAATAATGTTGAGTTCGTACATGAAAAAAAAAAGAAGAATGCAGTTGATGTCGCAAGTTGCTGGGAGGGTAACTGATAAATAGTAAAAAAAAAAAAAAAATTAATAATAATGATAGTAATAGCAACATCAATAATTTCTTTCTGCAGGTGGTGTACTATTCTAGGAAAAAGGAAAAAGGTGAAATAACAAAAGAATTAGATATACACTTTAGTGTTTATGCATGTTTTCTGCTGCTGTATTTGTACTTTCTTTCTTTCTTTTCCTTATCCTTGGGGTTGGTGGCAACAGCTTTTGAAAAAAAAAAAAAATAGGCGATTTAATAAATATATAATGTCTAGTTGTTTGGTGTTATTGCGTTGTGTTATTTTATTTGATTTTTTTGAAAATTTGAATATTCAATTTGGTAGACAATTGATTGTGTGACTAATGTTATTTTGATACTTAGCTTGATTTATATTCTTTCTAATGAATTCAAATAAGTTGAAATAATATGAACAAGCCTCGATTGAGTTTCTGATGCGTTTAGTTCCGGTACCGGATGTACTCTTAACGGGAGTTGAAGTTCGGGACCGTCGGAAGGGCATGAAAAGGCTTGTGCTTTGATGAACTAGAGTTCATCAATGTCTGTGTAATTGCTAGCTTGAATCTAAGAGTCTAAGAAGAGGGAGTAGGGAGCTTTTTATCCTGAATGTACCTAGGTGGCTAGCTAATCACTTAATAAACGTATTTGACTAGATAAAATGTTAAACATCTTGAGAGCTTGGATAGGCACACATTCAAGCTAATTACGTACCTAGGCGGCTAGCTAATCACTTAAAAAAAAAAAAAAAAAAAAAAAAAAAAAAAAAAAAACTTACCTTCAATAGGTGTTGCAATATTGAAATGATTGAATGACTCCGATGAAGCTAATTACGTACCTGTCTTGTTGTAATCGATGTGCTATGCATGTTAATGTGTGAATTTAACACATTCATTAATTTAATTGAAATTTCGGTTTGTGAATTACTTACGCTTGTTATCTTTGTGGATGATATACCTTTTGAACTTAATTTCAAAGTGATTATATAATAGTTTACATTCTGTGTGTTGAGTTCTACATTAAATGTAAACATTATTGAATCTTGTTGTAGTTGATCTTTGGAATTTTTCCCTGAGTCGTTTTGTTTCCGCATTGTGTTTATGATATATGATGTAAGGATTATGTATAATATTAGATTTTATTTGATATTATACATGCCGGGCGTTATTTTCCGGATAAGGACTCGGTTTCAGGGAATGGAGCGTCACAGTCTATGAAAATGGGAGCAAAACGACAGCGTATAAACTACCGGAAAATTCGTTTTTTGGGACGGCAAAAAGTCGTCCCAAAAGACCACATGTCGTCGCAAAAGTTCTTTTTAGGGACGACACGTCGTCCCAAAAGTGTCGCCGCTTTAGATTTGTCCCAAAAAACAATGCAAACGTTTTTTGTGACGGAAAGTCGTCCCTTAAAAAGGTGATGACGTGGCAGCTGACGTGGCTTTGATTTTTCATGTTAGCTGACGTGGAGAAGACCAGCTGACGTGGCACATGTTTTTTGGGACGATACATGTCGTCCCTAAAGACATTTATTAATTTTTTTAATTATTAAATAATATTAACCGAAAAAAATAATAAAACACTTTTTGTGACGACATGTCGTCCCAAAAAACATTGTATAATTTTGTAATTTAATTTTTTCCAAATAATAAAAGAATATTAAAAATGTTTTTTGCGACGAAATATCGTCCCAAAAGGTGTTTTTAATATTTTCATATAATGATTTTTTCGAATAAAAAAATTTAAAATATGCATGACGAAAATGTCGTCCCAAAAGGTGTTTTTTAATATATTTTCAGGTAATAATTTTTCGAATAAAAAAATATAAAATATGCATTTGTGACGACTATGTCGTCCCAAAAAACCTTTTTTTTTTAATACTAATTTTGTTTCTGCATGGCCTCCCATGCTCATTCCATAATCTTATACATGTTTTCATATTCAAAGCCATACCAAAACCAAACAAAACATACGATGTTTCATAAAAGCCATAATGTTTAAAAACATACATACAAACATAACTGTTTACTAAAGTGTACTACATGCATACAAACCTTACCGATCATCACCAAGATCAAGATCAATATCAACATCATCATCATCATCATCATCATCATCAACATCATCATCATCATCATCATCATCTGAAGGCTCTGGCATTTCCGGCATGTGTATGGTTGGATCGCGACTTTTCATAGATTCAAACAAACCCTTCAAACAAGCCGTTAACCATTTGTTTTTCTTCTTTAACCGATTTTGGGACTTTTTTATCTTTTCAAATTTGATGTCCCGACTTTGGGTTGATGCCGATGTTGAGGTATCAAACTATTCTTGAAGCGAGCAATTGATTTAGGTTGAGTGGGTCCAAGGCCTATCAAATAATCTCGCCTTGAACTGAAGGCTTGAGCAAAGATTTGCTCCTCTTCTTCATGAGTTGCTCGCCTTCCGGGAGCAATCCTTTCCTTGAACTCTAGCAACCTCTTCTAAACATATATATATAAAAAAAACGTTTGTAATTAAGTTAATTGAGGAATAAAATGTTCACAATATATATATATATATATATATATATGTAGAAGGTATATCACTTACGAAATCCTCCTCCGCTTCTGCATTAACGAATTGACCTTCAGAGTTCCGATGGTTCGCGGCCCATATCTCGATAGGATCATCTCCCAAAGGATATTCAAGTGGATTTTTCTAGAAAATACATATGTAGTATTAGTTTGGAAAATTAAAAAATAAAGGAAGAAGTTATAAGGATTTAAAATTTAATACTTACATCTTTCCATCGAATAGCGGGCATAGATGTCCGTCCTTGAGAACACATATATTTAGTTTTAGCACGGTTTTTTTTGTTCTGCTCAGATCGCTTCTGCAATAAAATGTGCTTTCGATTAGATTCAAGTAATATATAAGAAATAATGATTGAATAAATGTAACCGTATATTAGAATAAAAAGTTCACCTTAAATTTCTCGATTGAGTATATCGGAGAAACGCCCCAATCCGCTTTGTGTTGCGGCGGTTTCATCTAAAATGGGAGGAGGCCAAGTTCCCCTTTTTCAAGTAGTTTTTTACTTGAATGGCCATCTTACTCTTCCATTTTCTAAATATTTCTGAAGCTTCTGCTAGCACTATTGAGCGATAAACAGGTGTAAAAGTGTCCTGAAAACGCAATAAAACCAAACGTTTGGTAACTAATAGAATGAAATGTATAATGCGATAGTGTTGAGCACTTAAATTTAGTTAAATATACCTCAATTTCTCGCCAAATTAGCTCTTTGGCCTGCCCGTCGACTCTTCGCCAGTTCTCGGTGCTAGGGGGACATCGGATCCGCACGACCCTACCTATCTCAGAATCTAACAATGATGAGTTTTTACCCACCGCCTTTCGTACCTTGGGAAATCTTGGATCCCATGTAAGCGGGATCTTGGATCCCTCTAGCCTTCTAAGCTCAGCCCGTACATTTAAGCCTTTTGCAATCCCACGTTCACCTTGTTTTTTTTGCTGTGAATGAGCTTGGCCAGGATCTTCCTCTATGTCATCATCCATGAAGTCTATATTGTACATGTGAATGTTAATACAACGAATACAAGAAAGTTCACACTAGAAAAAAAAATGAAAGTTACATACCTTCCTCACAATCGGCAGGTAGCCGAATAAGATGCTCGTGAGGTGGTCTAGAGCCGCCTGCAGATCCCGCACATGCCATGTATGATCAAGTATCTGTACAAGTAACATATATATGTTGATATAGTATGATTAAAACACTAATAATATGTATCTGCGTTAATGCTAGATTGATTTTTTATATTAAGTCACAACACAAATATGAACTCACGTAAGCACATCAGATTTATAGTATCATTCATTGTCAGTTGCACTGGTGGGTGGCATCGAGTCATATATGTCATCATCTACACTATTATTATCATCGTCACAATCCGTTGATGCATACTCGTGACTGATGCTATCATCTAATTCCTCAATATCATCATTTTCACCAACATCTACATCATTTGCACTCATGCTTGCCGGTTCCATTGGTGGCGCTTCAACGAACAATTGAAATTTTCATGGACGGTTTCATCAATTACCAAATCTTCAACAACCGCGATCGATATTTGCGAGTGGTCTAAGATATGACGATGTTGAAAATGCTCAACAACTTTCCAAATACATCCATTATACAAATCATCTACATAGAACACTTGTTCTGCTTGTGAGGCAAGAATGAATGGCTCGTCGTCATACCATGTGTTTTTAGTGCAGATGCTTGTTCTGTTTTTATATACACGGACACCCTTCTTTTTTCTACTAGTATCGAACCATTTACATTTGAAAAGTACAACCATGTTACCATTTGGATAGTTTACTACGTAGATGTTTTCTAACACTCCATACCATGTAATACCTTCAGTCCCCTTGATAGTAACCCCACTGTTTTGAGTTGTTCGTGTGAGATCCCGCTTGTAAGCCGTGAATTTGACACCGCTCATCACACAACTCTGGTAAGTTTTGACCGTTGTTAAAGACCCGGTTGCTAGTGCTAACAATTGGTCATTTAAGTCTGATGGGCTATGTTTACAGATTTCAAGCATCTGCATAATGTACCATGTATAAGTTAAAAATAATTATACAACTCATGCATACAATGACATCTTCACAATATTGCACGATGTGTTATGTGGTACCTTTAAATAAAACCATCCGGGAAATTCATGACGGTGCATTTTCTCCAGGTTGTGTATCGAGCAATAAGTTGACAGGTGAGCACGATGTTCACTGGTCCATGTTTATAAGGCTAGTTAGCTGGAATATAGTAATAAAAAGCAAAAGTATTAAGAATGTATTTTTAACTTACTCGAGGTATTTATCGATCTCCGGGCAGTTTTGCAATACATACCACTGAACCTTCAGTCTCTCATCAGTTTTGAATGTCAAGCTTGTCATCGAACCAATTGATCGGAAATGAGTCTTGAATACGGATATACTATTCTTGCTTGGATCTTCGTTCTCAACCCGATTCTGTCAGTCTATTGAACTTAGTCTCGCTCCCCGAAAAATACAACGAAAGCGTAATATAAAGGTTTCATTTGCCACATATGCCTCTGCGATAGAACCTTCCGGCTTGGCCCGATTTCTAATGTACTTCTTTAGCTCACCTAGAAATCGTTCAACGGATACATCCATCTCAAATGAACAGGTCCACCTCTAATCGCTTCTTCGAAGGTGCATTATAACATGTATCAAAATGTCAAAGAAAGCTGGTGGGAATATTGTTTCTAGTTTACACAGATTTCCAAAACCTTCTCTTTTGCATTTTCTAAATCACTAACCCTCAACGTCGCGCAGAAATCAATCTGAAAAAATCACTTAAATCGCTGATTGTATCGTAAATGTCTTTTCTCAAGAATGGTCGTAGTCCCGATTGGTAGAAGCCTTTGTAGTATGACATGACAATCATGAGATTTTAACCCACTAAGTTTGTCTTTACCACCACATTCTTGTGCAAGTTTCTGCGAAACCATCGGGAAACGAACGCCTTTAAGAACTCATAGAATTTTGCCCGATCTACTTGGCTCAACGTGAATGCCGAACGCGGTTTCACGTCTTTATCGCCTCGTTTAATCAGATGTAGTTCTTTTCTCACGCCCATTTTTTCTAGATCACGGCGTGCCTTGTTAGTGTCCTTGTTCTTACCATCAATACTACAAACCGTACTCCAATAAACTATCGCACACCTTTTGTCAATATGCATAACGCCTAGATTGTGTTGGAGTTTCTTCATGTTCCAATAAGGCAACCTCCTTAATATGTTTGTCTTTTCACCAATTTAAATAGCTTGTCATGATGTTTTTTCAAGTTATTCTTGTTCGCACCGTATTGTGGGTGTTTCCCGGGCATGCATTCAGGTAGGTTACTAATTTGTTGGAGTATTTCCTCTGTGGTTTTCTGAGGTGGAGGCATTAATGTTTCGATTTGACCGTTAAACCCTTTATTCTTTCGCATCGGGTGATTCGCCCGAAGCCACCTACGATGTCCTACATATCCAATCTTATGTGTCAATTGTACCGAAGGTGTGTCGTCGTTGCAAGTGGGACATGCTTTATAACCCTGACCAGTCCAACCTGAGAGGTAACTACGAGCGGGAAAGTCATTCACGGTCATCAAAAGTGCAACTCTCATTTTGAAGGTAGAATTTGTAGCTGCATCACGCACAACCATCCCTTCAGACCACAATTCTTGCAACTCATCAACCAATGGCCTCAAAATAACATCAAAGTCCTTGCATGGGGATTCTGGTCCTGGGATAAGTAGGGACATGTGTTTATACAGTTTGTTATTGCAGACCCAAGGCGCTGGATTCAACACTTGCGTTACAACAGGCCACATGTTGTATGGTTTACCAGAATTATCAAACGGGTTAAAGCCATCTGTAGCCAGACTCAGACGGACATTTCTAGGTTCAAGAGCGAAGTCGGGTATTGGTCGTCGAACTCTTTCCATTCTTTGCCATCGGTTGGATGCCTCATCACATCCTCATCCGTAGAAACGCCCGTCTTATGCCATGTCATAGATCGAGCCGTGGTGACGGGATGCATACAAACGTCTCAAACGAGGCTTTAACGGAAAATACCGTAGCACTTTGTGTGAGCTATCTTTTCCTTTTGACTCCTTATAACGGGTGGTTTTGCAAACCGGACAAGATTGTAAGTCAAGATTCTCCTTATAGTAAATAGCACAATCGTAAAGGCATACATCGATCTTTTCATACCCTGCACTCCAATTTGTCCAAAGAAAATTTTTGCCTTGTAGAATGAATCAGTAAATTTGACCCTTCCGGTAAAACTTCTTTCAATTTCGCTAGAAGAACGCCGAAGCTTTCATTTGGCCACTTATACAACACTTTTATGTGCATCAAATCCGCTAAGAACTTCAAAGCTGATGAGTTTTTGCAACCGGGATACATGTCTTCTTGCAACTTGGCTAGAAGTTCATCCATATTATCATCGCCCTCTCGCCTCAGAGCGGTTCTTCCGATGCCCTACCCAAAAATCATTTATAACCGGAGCCATCTCGCCCCTGTGATTCAACCACAACTTGAGTTGTTCGTGGCACGCTTCTGGGATCGCCAGCTTCCCGTGATAATACCATGTTGTATACCCAATCGCCCATCCTTTTATCAAAGCAAAGGTGTGCATACACATCCGGCAACGTGTGCAAACTCATATTACAACACCTCTTGCATGGGCAACGAATCTTACCTTCTTCATTAAGAAAGTTCTTTGCGTATTGTAAAATTCTTTCAACCCATTTCAAAAGCAAAGCACTGTTACCATATAACCATGACTTGTCCATTTCCATCTCAAATGTGACGTCCAACAACTTAACCAACCAAAAGGACAATATATTAACCAATAGAGGGTAAGGAACATACTCAACTATTTTATTATATACAGACGTAAAACATGAAACACAAAAGGACAAAATTGGTATATATAAACGTAAATTGTGTTAATTAAAATAACTAAAGGTAAGTGTAAATTACACATGCATATAGTCTTAAGAACCTATGTATCTCCAAAGTACCAGAACTTTATTAACAAATTTGCCTTTTATTTTTTGAAGAAATGTAATGTACTGTGCCAGGAGACCAACTTCTACCGCATGAATGAGTTGGCATGGTGTTAACCCTTAAAAATGGGAAATTAAAGCTCAATAACAGTGTAAAATCATTAAAAATGGGAAAGCTCAATAACAGTGTAAAATCAATGTACAAACTTACAGCTACCATTCAGAAGTTTGGAAGACACTGTCATGTAATTAAAATAAAACATTGTCATGTAATTAAAATAAAATAACAGTGTAAAATCAATGTTTTTTTCGGTTGATATGATACGAGTCTCGTGGAAGATGTAGTATACAATTTTCTAGTAAATGTATCATGAACGTTTTCCATCTTATTAACAACTAAAGGGGCTGCTGCAATTGCAAATCTACACTTACTTACTCTAACCCTAAAAATACAACTACTTCATTCCCTTTTTAGATATGTAGACCTTTTTCTATCTTAACAACTAAAGTAAAGGGGCTGCAATGCAAATGTACACACTCCTACGGTAAAATGCAACAACTTCATTCCGTTTTTAGATATGTACACAGTCACGGTAAATTATAGATTTGTATCATTTTACCCCATGTTTCTTACTAACACGCAAATGATTGAAACCCTCTAAACCGCCATATAAAGGCTTTCAGTCCAAGAGTCAATTGTTTCATATCCAACCCTTTTTCTCACGTGGCGTGGCGTTGGGACTCTAGATATCGTCAGTCATTCCACACATGGGATGGGAAGTAATCATATGATGACACGGTCTGAACCATCATTCTTGAAATGAATGGATCGTATTGTGTACATGATCACTCCCTACAACTAGGCTCCTTTTAAGCTAATACTAGTTCAATTCCTACGACAAAACATCTAAAAGATCAAATGCTATTACTAACAAATAACAGCAGTAAAATATACTATTTGATTATTATATCATCCAACTTATCCCAAATTTTGTAATAAAGATTTCAATCTAAGTAGAGATTCTATAAAATGAAGAAAATCGGTATGCTGTATGAGTTTGTAAAATGAAAAATATCTAAAAGAAACTGATGAGGCAAGTGTCCAAGTACATGCACATTGTGTAGCTATACCATATGAAATTCACCCTTTACAAATAAGAACTTGTTCAGTAACCCCATTGACGACTTACTGAACAAGATTCACTTCAAGAACCGGTCCTACAAAACACATGTTTCGCACAAATTGAAAGGGCAGGTTTAGCCTTAATTTGTTTACGAGTGCAGCTGGCATTTGTGTTCGCATTGAGTTATGACAGCTAATCCGTTTAATCAGTAAAAACAAAATTCAGGTAGAAAAACAACTCACAACTGTACAGAGCAATTCATTCTGCAGAAGAGCCGTCTCTATTCTCTAATAAAAGATATCTAATCAAAATGTCACGGAAGATACGGATATTCAAGACTTTCCATTCTTCAATTTCATCTATTCCCTAGTTGCCAATAAGCAGCTATAATCTTAACATATATCGATCTTTGCTATATCAATCAAGTAAAAAATGACAGAGAATCTACTGAGCAAAAACAAAATGGTTGAATGCCCAGGTGCAATAGATGAAATGGTTACCTGAAAATGTTGATTGCCGGCCGAACTGATGCTGCTGAACCGCTGCTACAGCCTTCGATTGATGGCCGGCCGAACCACTTTATATTGATGACTGCTTTCGATTGCTGCTGCTGCCTTCGATTCAATGAGGAGGAGAGGATCTCCAGAAAGCTGAGAAAGTAGCAGGATGAAATGAAGGAGGAGGGGGAGGCTGTCCGATTTATTTAGGTTTTATGTTTATTGGGACGGCGGATGCTTATTTGGGACGACAGATGTCGTCCCATTAAACCGTAACATAATAAAAAAATTAATTTTAAATTATATCAAAACATTAATTTGAATAAAAATTATGTTTTTTTTTAAATCTACCACTCAATAACGAGCCTCGGGTTTGAAATGTGGAACTAAATAACATACTCAATAATGAACCTCGAGTTTGAATCACTACTCAATTATGAACCTCGAGTTTGAAATCTACTACTCAATAACGAACATCGTGTTTGAAATCTTGAACGAACTTAAGAACCTCGGGTTTGAAGTCATCAATCGACTAATTAACGAGCCTAGGTTGAAATCACTACTCAATAATGAACCTCGAGTTTGAATCACTACTCAATTATGAACCTCGAGTTTGAAATCTACTACTCAATAACGAACATCGTGTTTGAAATCTTGAACGAACTTATGAACCTCGGGTTTGAAGTCATCAATCGACTAATTAACGAGCCTAGGTTGAAATCACTACTCAATAATGAACCTCGAGTTTGAATCACTACTCAATTATGAACCTCGAGTTTGAAATCTACTACTCAATAACGAACATCGTGTTTGAAGTCTTGAACGAACTGACGAACCTCGGGTTTGAAGTCATCAATCGACTAATTAACGAGCCTAGGTTGAAATCACTACTCAATAATGAACCTCGAATTTGAATCACTACTCAATTATGAACCTCGAGTTTGAAATCTACAACTCAATAACGAACATCGTGTTTGAAGTCTTGAACGAACTGACGAACCTCGGGTTTGAAGTCATCAATCGACTAATTAACGAGCCAAGGTTGAAATCACTACTCAATAATGAACCTCGAGTTTGAATCACTACTCAATTATGAACCTCGAGTTTTAAATATACCACTCAATAACGAGCCTCGGGTTTGAAATGTTGAACTAAATAACATACCGCGGATTTGAAGTCATCAATCGACTAATTAACGAGCCCAGTTCAAATCGCTATTCAATAATGAACCTCGGTTTGAAATCACTACTCAATAATGAACCTCGAGTTTGATTCACTACTCAACTATGTACCTCAGGTTTGAAATCTACTACTCAATAACGAACCTCGTGTTTGAAATCTTGAAATAACTAACCAACCTCGGGTTAGAAGTCATCAATCGACTAATTAAAGAGCCTACGTTGAAATCACTACTCAATAATGAACCTCGAGTTTGATTCACTAATCAATAATGAACCTCGGGTTTGAAATATACTACTCAATAACGAACCTCGTGTTTGAAGTCTTGAACGAACTGACGAACCTAGGGTTTGAAGGCATCAATCGACTGATTAACGAGCCTACATTGAAATCACTACTCAATAATGAACCTCGAGTTTGATTAACTACTCAATAATGAACCTCAAGATTGAAATCCACTACTCAATAACGAACCTCTTGTTTGAAATCTTGAAATAACTAACCAACCTCGGGTTTGGAGTCATCAATTGACTAATTAACGAGCCTACGTTGAAATCACTACTCAATAATGAACCTCGAGTTTGATTCACTATTCAATAATGAACCTCGGGTTTTAAATATACTACTCTATAACGAACCTCGTGTCTGAAATCTTGAAATAACTAACAAACCTCGGGTTGAAGTCATCAATCAACTAATTAACACGCCAGTTGAAATTAATACTCAATAATGAACCTCGAGAATGAATCACTACTCGTTTCATTAAGTTATATAATCAAACCGTAATTTTGTTCCAAAAAATTTATTTAAATAAAAAGACGTATGTTATTAGAAATGGACTAATTATCATTTTTTTAAATAAAAAACAATATAATTCATTCATTTAATGAAAAAAATTATAAATCAAAACTTACATAACAATAAATATTAATTGGTACAAAATTGGGGAGAAAATTGAAAATCTTTAAAGGATAGCCCACGTGGATTTTTCATAGTTTATAAAATAAATTGTGCCTAGTTAAAGGGACGACAATAGTCGTCCCAAAAAATACAATTCATTCATTTGATAAAAAAATATTAATCAAAACTTGTATAACAATAAATATTTTAGAGCTGGAAATTATTGTAAATCTTTAAAGGGACGACATAAGTCGTCCCAAAAAAGAGACAGTCAACGTGACTTTTATAAATTTTATAAAATAATTTATTACTATTTAAAGGGACGACTAATGTCGTCCCAAAAGATGAGAGTGTCCACGTGGCTTCCAGTCGACATGATGATCTCATCCCAAAAAATACATATGTCGTCCCAAAAGAGAGATTAAATTTCCTTGAAATAAATAAATATGCCAAAAGTCAAATTTCCCTCCTAATATATTCAATAAACTTAGTCATTAAGAGCTTTTTGCCGTAATGTGCATAAAACTTTGTAATATAATCCATTTTGTTTACAATGACAAATATATATAGATTAATGTTAGCATACCTTCCACGGTGATGAATAGCAGCAACATTAGTTGGAAACCCAAAAAGTTGAAATGAAAATGACTTCATGCTTCTTTCTTTTTCTTTAGTAGTATATGCCATGAACATCGAATTGAACCTCATTTATAAGCTGAGTGGTGCATTCACATTTGATGTGTCCCACGTTTTTTCCTTTAATATTTTGATAATTTTCCTTATTAAGTATGTACCTATGTATATGAAATGTATGTATATGAGGTGAGACACGTGAATTAAAATTATAGGTTTTTGTCAGGAAAGACAAATTAAAAGATAAACCAGGATGTAAGGACACTGCTAAATAATCAGGACAAAACCTATGTAATTTTCCAAAAACAACGGCGTGAATCCTCAGATCTCCAGCAGCTACGTTCAAAACACCACAGAAGAGACCGGCGATCGGCATCAATGTTCTAGCAATAGAGCTCGCCGGGCGTCACCATCTTTTATTTGTCCGCCATCGGAAGGCGGGGGGTGAATCGTTCAACCGTCGCCTGAATGGTTCAACCAACGGACGAAGAATGATGGCCATTGACGAAGAACGATTGAATGATTGAATCGTTCAGCCCGAACGAATTGATGAAGAATCATTGGTGAATTGATTGAATCATTGGTGAATCGTTCAATACGAATCGATTGAATTGATTGAATCATTGGTCAATTTCTGGTTTTATTCTATGTAAATTAATGATTTGATTCCTGTTAATATCACATTTTTGAGGTGATAAACCAAGCTCTGAATTTGCAATTTTGAATCGAAGCTCTGAATTTTTGAACGATTTGGGGAGGAGAAGCAATTGTGGTTGGGGAGGAGAAAGAGGGGTGACGGTTGTGCCGCCGGAGCTGAACGATCGGAATTGAACGCCGCGGCGGCATCGTTTATTTTATTTTATTTTTGAAAAAGTTTAGGGTTTAGGGTTGTTACTATTAATTTTGTAACGCACTATTTTTTTTTGATGTTCTTTATCTATTTTATGGGTGTTACTATTTGTTTATTACCCATTACTACATTTTACGGGTACATTTACTATTTGTTTTAGTATGTTACTACTTGTGAACGGTCCTCTTTTTTTTTTTTTTTTTTTTTTTTTTTTTTTTTGGAAAGATACCTTATAAGTTTCTGGATTTGGAAAAGTGCGTTTTAATAATAATAAAAAGAAAAAGATAAAATAAAAGTATGTTTTACACAAAAGTAAACTTCCTCTATTTTTATTTTGGACATTGTAGATGACCCCACACTCAATTTATCGTAGGAGCACCACAACGAAATTCGATCGCTTCAGGGTTGAATTTATGTAGAAAATTTGACTCTGAAAGGGATGAACAAATATTTCGACCTTTGTAAAGTCAAAATTTAGACGAAATGTGATGTTTTGAGTAGATCGACTGTGATGAGAACACCCTTTATTTTTCTTTGGCAGACTTGCCTAAGTTACCAACCCGAGTTCACCAGGACTTATAGAGTTGACAAGGATAGCCATTGCTATGTGTTGAGAATATTCTAGATACATAAAATAATGGAAAATAAATCATTGTAATAAACTGCATTTATTGTGTATTATTGCGTTTGTATTATGGCTGTGTAGTATATAATCACGGGGGAATGAGGGAGAAAGACAAAAACATTTCATCAATTGAGTAGAAGGAAAATCTTTAGAAACTTTTGCATAAAAGACAAAACTATTTATCCACTCTCGAAATTCACTTGTGTTAGAAATTCACTGTTTAAATTCACTGCCGAAATTCAATGTCGAAATTCACTAATTTTCAAAATTTGTTGTCGAAATTCACTAATTTTCAAAATTCGTTGTCGAAATTCATTGATTTCGGGATTCACTGGGAAGATTAACTGATTTTCGAGATTCACTGTTTGTCCTTTTCGCTATAAAAATTATGTAGTTGTCCTTCTCCCTATAAAAAATGTGTAGCTGTCCTGTTACTTAAAAATATTCCAGATTGTGTCATTATCCCTAATTTCTCATATAATCACCTCTATCGTACTCAAACAAATCAATGGAAATTCAGCTTTATTCCTCTTTTAGTATCGTAACATTTCGACTAACGCCTTTCATATCAAGGTCAATCGTAAAAATTCGTTTGGGTGGGGTTCATTACCGTAATCTATACTGAACCCTCACCCGCCTTTCAAGTTTTGTTTATCCTTTGATTTTTTTCCATCTTTATGTTTTGTTATTTCCTTTAATTTTCTTAGTCATTAAACTAAATTGCTCTCATTCATCATCATCTTTCAAACCCCATAAACACTACCGTAAGACATGTCGATTTTTTTTAATTAAATGGTAAACTACAACTAAACCTCTGTTTTTCCAATAAAAATTTCTATATTTCATTCTAACTTTTCTCTCCCATCATCTTTTGCCATATATTTACGCCTCTCTTGCCACCACTAATTGCTTCTTACCCGTTCGTGTATTAGATTTCGTCTATTAGGGTTCAGATAAACCATCCATTCCAAAGTTTATTAAAGGTTTTACAATCCCCATTCAAAATTTTCTTAATTAGGGTACAACCAGAACACCCGATTTTTCGTAAAGGGTAAAATAGTCATTGGGCGTGTTTACTACTTACCCAATTATTATTTGTCCTATTTATGTAATTAAAAAGGATTTAAGTAAAAAGGATTTAGTTATTTAATTAATGAATTTGATTAAATGGCTATATAAAGGAATTAATCCCCAAACTAATTCATTATTAGTTCACACGCAATTTCTGAAAAAAAAGAGAGAAGGAACGCGAGCGAGAAGAAGCAACGCAAAGAAGAAAACGAAATAAAAGGAAGAGCCGTGTGGTCAATCCGTTCATCTGATCAAGATGCCGCAGGAGAGAAAAGTGATCAGCACGATGAGACGCAACTTTGGAAAATAACATCTCTCGATTTCGTAAGTTTTCGGTTTAGCCCTAGTTTTTCGGTATTCGTGAGAGTTCGATTCTTGAAAAATTCGTATCTTTTAATCCGTAGCTCTGTTTCAGCGGCCGTGAGTAGCCGAAACGATCGTCTTGAAGCATAGATTAATCTAAAAATAGTTTCACAGTAGTAAACCTAGGTAATCTTCTATTTTTCAGGATCTTCCAGTTTCGGTTTTCAGCAAGAAATAGGATTTTAGGGTTTCTTGTTGATCACATAGGTTTTGGGGTTGATGATCAACAATTGTTGCGATTCTTTGGGTGTTTTGTTTGTCGGTGTTGCGGTAAATTAAGGTAAGAGGCTCTTCCTATGATTCCAATTATCGTTTATAAGGTTTAGATCAAGTTTTAAGGTGTTTAAGATGTTTTAATGCTAGGAAGATGTGTTTTTCGTTGATCAAGGATCATAGGTGTTCTTGGAAGAGTTAGATATGTTTATTTACGTTTTACTATGTTTAAATTGCTGTTATTTTGGGTTAGAAACTGATTTGGATCGAACTTGAGGATTTTAGGGTTCTAGTCGAACCCAGGTGGACGAGCGTCTGGCCTCTCTGGACGGGCGTCTACTTGGGGCACATTTCGGACGAGCGTCTGGCTTTCCTGGACGGGCGTTTGAAGTGTTGTTTTACATTCAGGGTTGAAACTGTTTTAGGTAGACGGGCGTCTGGGTATAGTGGACGGGCGTCCATCTTTGGACGGGCGTCCAATAAGGTACAGATGGGCGTCCAGAGCCTTAAACGGGCGTCTAGCTTGTTTTGTCCTTCTTCCTTTGTTAGTTGTTGTTCAGCCTTATAAGCATGATTTAGCTTTATGAAACCTTTATATATGACATATTAAATGGTATAAACTTGAACAAGCCTGAATTGAGCTTCTGATTCGTTCAGTTAAAACACCGAATGTACTCTTAAAGGGAGTTGAAGTTCGGATCCGTCGGAAGAGCATGATAGGCTTGTGCTTTGATGAGTTAGCATTCATCAATGTATCATTAAATTGCTAGGACTTGTCCGTGTCTAGTGGTCTAGGAAGAGAGTAGTTTGTGTGAGGAGATTATTTGAAAACACTTAGGTGGCTAGTTAATCATCCTAATAACCAATGTACTTGACTAGTAAAAGATTAAACAACATGTCTCTCTTGGCTAGGCACCGAGGCTAAATCGCGATGCATGTGCTACCTCTGACGAAGGTGGAGGAACTCACAGTGAGGTCAAAGACCCTAAGTCTGAGAGGACTCTGTTGAGGTGTGTGCGTGCTATCGAGTCTACCTTTTCTAGACTCCGTGGATATTGGTGTGATCCACTAATATGTTGCAAAAGAGTGTTCCTGAGGTGGAAGAACTCCGTGAGTCATAATGACCCTAAGTGCGGAGGGACTCTACGCTAAGGTGGATCGCGCGTAGTGCCGCTTGAGTCGCGGTTGTAACACGAGATAAGCTAAGTAGTAACGTTTAGTCAATTCATGTTGATGGACATGAAATGAACCCCAGATTGAGTCGGTCACACGAGAGATAACTAACTAAACGATTAAATATCTTTTCTTTATAAATCTTAATTGTTGTCGTAGCTTCTCACTTTTACTAAGTACTTTGTACTTACCTCCTTTGCATTTTCTTTTGTATGCATTGTGGGGTGAGAAGACTAAACAGTTGATCAAGTGTAGACGACGGCTTTTTGAAGACATAAAGTCTTGACGAAGCTTAGATTATTTTCTTTGTAAATGTTGTATTAGATTGGTTGTATTTCTTCTCTTAGATTTGTTGTACTTCTACTTTTAAGGCATCGTATTGTATAAGTCTTTGGGGTTTTTAATCGTTGTAATCTTAACTATCCATCTTTAGCATGGTTAATTTCTATTCATAGTAGCTTTTATGTTTTTACCCGAGTCTTTTTAGCTTCCGTTTGCTCTTATTTGATACGACGACGTAGAGGCTTGCGTATAATATTAGATTTATTTAATGCTATACGTGCCGAATGTTTCTCTTCCGGATAAGGGCTCGGTATCCGGTAGCGGGGCGTTACAGTTGGTATCAGAGAGAAGCGTCCTTTCTATTCTAGGCTTCTCTTCCTCTAAGATAAGAATCCTTTAGACCTTTTAGAACTTGAGCTTGGTGGTAATCCTCGTAAGACTAAGAATCTTAAACCGTGGTTAAGTTCCACTAGGACCAAGTGAAGAGTCGCCTTAGACGGAGGTTATGTTGAGTTCTCGCCTCACATCTTTCATGTGATCACCTCAGGTTTTGTCCCTTCTAGGATCCTTAGTAGAAACTCTTCCTCCTTTTGAAGTTCCAAACCGTAGTTGGTTGCATAGGGTTGTGAAACTCCTTTAAGTAAAGCTTTGGGATCGGAGTCTTATGCCTACATCATAAAGTCGAGGTCCTCTTGGTTGATTTCTTTTCCCCTTACTTTCCCTATTGAAATCTCTTCACTTCCTCTACACATGAATATCTAAGTTTACTTTTATCTTGGCCTAACTTTGTAGAGAATGATATTTGATTCACTTTCTACAAGTCCTCCACTTTCTTTTTCATTATCACTTGGTTTGAGTTCATCAACATTCTTTGACCTTTGCTTTGCTTGAGATGGTTCTACACGAACTCCATGTGTAAATCTATTATTTCCAAGTACTCTCAATCGTTTCAACTCATAGTGTTAAAAGTCTCTTACTTTGGCACAAACTTTTCATCATCCTCATGTTTGGATTTACCCAACATGAGTGAATGCTTTGTTTCCGTGTTTTCCCTTTAACGTAAGACTGTCTCTCCATACTCCAAAAATTCTGCAAATTTTCAGCAAAGTAGATTACTGTCTTATCTACAATTTCTCTTTTACACAAACTCGATAATCATTATGGATTGTTCAGAAAATTCATGTTTATACCGGACACTCTGTCCAGAAAATCTGCAGCAACACCTTCACTTCTTCTTCTGTTTTGAACAAGTTAAACATCTTCAAATGACCTGAATTTTTGATATGTTTCAGACAACAATTTTATCTACAGCTTTTATTTTGGAATTAAGTTCAGATTCTTTTTCGTTTGATCTCGATTTGCAATTCAACACAGTGTTTATTAATCTGGAAAATTCTGGCAGCTTGTGCAATCGTCAGAAATAACTGTTTTTGACCAACTTACTTTCATTCAAAAATTCTAATATTTTTATATCACCTGGAAAACTCCGGTATCTAAATATTTTCTCTTTGGATCGTGCTCAAATTCTTCTTCGTTTGTTCTGTACAAATCGATAATGTCAGAACCAGAGTAAAAATCTTACACAACAACCTAAAAGGAATATTCACCTCTTTGACTTAGAGTTTGGGCTAAGAGGGTAGTGATGAGCTAAAATTTCACCCACTAAAAATACATTTATAAAGACTACAAGAATCGTGGGTAAACTAACTCTCTAACCAGCAGAGTACCGGGTCGATTGCTAGGATAGCTCTGAGTACGAGGTCGTCCCAAGAGAAATATGGTTGTGAGTACCAAAATGAACGCTCGAACTTAGTCTAGGCGATCAAAGTTTTAGGTGGAGTTTTTATACTAATGCGAAAAATAAATTTTAACTAACGAGATTAACTAGGTGATTAAAAAGCATAGCCGAGCCATGATCCAACAAAGTTATCTCCCCACAGGAAAAACTTGATAAGGAGTGTGTTTTATCGATTGATTCATATGATATTCACGGGAGTCAACTCTTTATTCTTACGTTAATATCTGAGCGACTCTCACTTAACCCCCACACTAGGTTTATTAACCTCCTTTAGAGCTAACTCACTTCTAACATGGTTGACCGGAATAAAAAGCCGTTGAAAAACCTCACAAAAAACATAATTTTAACGTATCACTTAGGTTGCCAATCTAACGATTAAGACTATGGTTTAGTGATTTTAAAACATGTTTCGCACATCTCGTAAAAATAAGAATTTCACTTAGGCATAGTCCGGATCATCACTTAGATTGTCAATCTAACAATCGGGACTATGATTAGTGATATCCATATCTCACATCTCACCGCAAAATACATTTATAAGCTCGATGTAACCGTGAACAAAGTTGTCAATTTTATTCAAAGTTAGGAAAATGATCAAAACGGGTTTTAAAACATGAGTTTATCATACTGAGCGTTTAATTACGCGCACACAACTCCCATCTCGTCTCCCGAGGGTCAATTTTACCCGTTTTCACATAATTCGGCTATGTTTAGTTTAACTACTCATATTAACGAAAAATAACAACGAAAATAACAAAACGAAAGAAAACAAAGCGAAAAAGATAACTACAATTTATATAGATATACGTTATAGATATATATATATAGATATATATAGATATAGATATATATATAATATACGTATATATATATATTTATACTAATTGCATAAAATAAAAGAAAGCAATAAAAGCGAAAGCGAAATTATATTAAAACTATAACTAGTCGGGTTATTACACGACATTATAACGACATATATATTACATATAGGCCCCAAAACATAATTAAAAGGAAAGGAAGAGAAGAAGAGAGATGGGGAAGAAGGGGCACCGTTGTTTGTTGCTTTGATGCTCTGCTATATAGGCAAATATAAGGGGCGGATCGATCCAAATTGTGCCGGATCGATCCGAGCTCATCATCACTAATGATTACAGTAACATGCAGCACATGCGAGGAGAATATAATTATATATAATTATATATTAAACTTCTAAAATTTATATCTCGAGTTGTAGACCTCCAAAAATCATGATTCAAACGTCATTAGAAAGCTCTCGGAAAATTCTTCAACTTTCATGAAGGACACTTCTTCAGAAAACGCCGTTTTGATGGGCCATTCCCATTACGTGTCGTTTGCGACATTTTCCTTAATACAAATCAATTAGCCACTTGACCACCATTTGAGTTGTAGAAATCCGATTGACTTGATTCAAAATCCATTGGAAAGCTTTCTTGAAGATATACAACTTTGATGAAAGATTCTTTTTCAGAAAACGCCGTTTGATGAGCCATTCGTATGTCGTGTCGTTTTCGGGATTTTTACTATTACGAATCGATTAGCCACTTGGTCATAACTCGAGTTGTAGACCTCAATTAACATGATTCAAAATGCGTTGGAAAGCTCTATCAAAGATCTACAACTTTATTAAGGCCACCTCTTCAGAAAATGCCGTTTTAATGGGCCATTGGTTCGTCGAAGATATAAATCGTTAGTGACACTACTGAACCACCGATCCACTTGACCTTTTAAGCTTGGCACGCTCTTATATCCCTAAAAACACCTCTTTTAGGCCTCAAACGTGTAATTTACTCGGGATTTTGGTTAACCTAAAATTACGCAATAAACCACCAAAATACCAAACGAATCCGACACGACACTCCGGTTACTAAACCGGTACAAAAACTAGTAAAAACACATAAAAACACGATATTTTACAAAATAGTCACGACTTATATATTTTTATGAAATTTAGGAATTAATGACTTTAATTGATATAAAAGTGCTCGAAATGATATCAAAAGTGGGTTGAAAAGTTATAAAAATAACGGTGAATTTTTCCGTTATCACAACCCCCCACTTAGCTTTTGGTCGTCCTCGAACAAAATAAGCGATAAAATAAAATGAATGAGGAAAAAATCATGAAGATAAGATATGAATGACAATCAGATTATGCAACCATTCGAATCATAACTACACGTTAACCGCAATATAAATGTATAACAGAGTGAGTGTGTGACAAGCCTTTTCAATTTTCACTATCCTCTCTTAAATAATTCAAGCAATACGCACAAATATCCATTCAGACAGTCCTAATGACTTTCCTAGGTATAGGTAGTAACAATTCCACACAACGTCCTCCCGTGTACTCATTAGGATAATCCCTAAAGCATATCATTCGATTTATCTTGGGGATAGTCGAAGATAACTAAGTTGTTGTTGTTGTTTTTTTTTTTTTTTTTTCCACAGAATACTAACATATCCGAACTCATTGCCAAAATCGACTATCTTGCAAGCGTCATGAGGTGAGATCGAATACATTAATACCTATCTAATTCTCCTTTTTTTATGCCCTCATTCCCAGCAATAGGATGTTTAGTGATAATACCTACAATAGCTGGACTACTATCATCAGCGATCGGGAGCTTTTAAACCTCGTAGTGATATAGGGCGTTTAGTGATAACGCCTACCGCACTCAAATCATTGGTAGCTACAACCGACATATATATAGTTTATCTTATTTTGACATTCTTTCTATCACATTCAAACCTTGAGATATTCACGATTACCGTTCAAAAGTTAGGTACTAAGTTCTGCAAGTCTCTACAGGATAATCACTAGGATCTTGAATGGAGTGCAGTTTTAAAATTTTTAAACTTCAATATCAAAGGCTTACGTGAAGGAATTCATGTTACACAAATAAATTTGGGGTTAAAATGCACTTACGGTTCAAATTAGTTATACATATCAAATTGATCATTACATCTTTAAATCCATGAAATATATACCTTATACAAATTATTTTAATCAACTAAATAATGTTTGAAAAAGATCAAAAACTAAGGGTTTAAACACTTACTTTGCATTTCTAGACCAACCACGACTCTACCCCCCTTACGATTTTGCATTATTCTCAGTGTAAATGAGATAGAGAGAAAGACTTAGCTTATAAACCTGGCGGAAAGATGCTATCAAATCCATAACGACCATGAAAAGCACATCCCTAATCCACTATAAAAAACAACCAAAACAAAGCAAACACGGGACATGGTCCTCGTGCCAAAGTATGCAATAGAGATATGGGAATAATAAGATAATGGTAACATCACGTCGAGAAAATTCGATAGGCTATATAATAGCTTTAGATGGAAAAATAACCATCTTTGGTAAAGCACAAAACATCTAAGCATATACGTTATCACATATATCATAGTCAAGTAAATTATTCTAGATTCATTTTTATTACACACGTTTTATTAAAGCGGGAATACTTACCACTATACTACTGGCGACGAGAAATTTGAAACAGACTAGATCATAAAATGAAATGTGTGAAAGAGTATTGAGTCTTTTATACCCGGATCCTCGAGGGTTCAACAACCTAAGTCCAAGAAATGATGCATTTGAATGTTTTCTTTGTATTCTACCTCGGGATTTTCGGATAACCACCTAATCGTTCCCTTTAAATGACATTCAAACATTCATCCACGAGACTTGGTTGTGATTTGTGTTCATCTTTCATCTGATTCTACATTTCATTAAGACTAGTCTTATTCAAATTATTATTATTATCGGGCTGCCTCCGGTAGCGCTTTTGTTTAACGTCGTTGGCTCGACAAAAGTAGTATTTACAAGTTATCAACCAAAATCGAGAACTTAAGAAGATCAATAGCTTAAGAAAAATTAACAATGCGAGAACCAAAGAAATTAAATTGTCTAGAAACGTGCCTCGTTTGGCTCTCGATGCTACCTCCTCCCAAATTGAGAGAATCTTCTTTTATCGGTTCAGAACCATCTTCTTTTGAAAATTACCATAAAGCTCATCCATTGGGGAGTATACAAAGCTGGACATGAGAAAATTCATCCTCACAGAGTGGACGAATGTAGTAATCCGGGACCAACATATCTACTATTACCAACTCTCCCAGTGGCTTTACTAAAGATGGCCAATCAATCTCCCGCTCCTCTAGCTCTGTATCTGGCTCTGAAATCTTAGCATAGCAAACTGAATCCTCAACTTTATTCTCAACCTGAACTTCTTCAGTGATAACATCATCATCCTTAACCACCTCACATGTCTCAACCTTTTTCACATACCTCACTAATTCAATCAATTCCCCACCTTGTCTTGAAGATTTCTTATGGCGGAGTCGATGCCTTGAACTCCTGCATGTCCAACGATCGCTCTTCCAAGACCTGGTTCAATCGTTCTAATTGCTCTATTTGGTGTCGGTGAATTCTTCTTGTGGCATGGGGAAAAGCGATCGTATTGACTTTGATATATTGGAGGTGAGTAGCGGTTTTCTTGCCATTCCGACACTTATCGTGTGGTGAATCTGTTGAAGCTATCAACACATTGAGCATGAACACCGTAATCTGATAAGCACCAGGGTTAGGACAACCCTCGTAATATGGTGGCTCATTACTCGAATAACCAAAATTACGATCTGATATGCATTAGAGCACTTATAATCCCATGAACCTTGGTTATTTTGCTGTTGATATTGAGGCTCAGACACGAACTGTTGTTGATAAGGTTGGTAGGGGTATTGTTGTTCAGGTGAGTAATATTGATTGAAAAATCCATCCATTTAAGCTCAAACTGCAAGATTTCAGAAAACAACACGAAAACAATAAAAATTTTTCTTTTTTTTTTCGTTTTTTTTTTTAATTTTATTTTATTTAAAACACACGATATTTAGACCCATCAAAAAGTTATGGTAGCCGAAGGCCCTAATCCCCAGTTTTAGCCAGACTTACAAGATATCACCCTCCGAAGAGGCTAAGTACCAAAGTCGTATTCAAACCGAGTACAAGACAATATCACTTCAGCATCCATAGCTCTTATCGACATCTTAATAAAACAAAGAAAATAAAAACCTAGGCCCAAGCCTTCGGTTCACTTACAAGATATCACAACAATATCACACATTTCCCCGGCAACGGCGCCAATTTTGATGAGCTAAAATTTCACCCACTAAAAATACATTTATAAAGACTGCTTATCGTGGGTAAACTAACTCTCTGGCCGAGATGCCGGGTCGATTGCTAGGATAGCTACTGAGAGTCTGAGGTCGTCCCAAGAGAAATGTGGTTGTGAGTACCAAAATGAGCGTCGAACTTAGTCTAGCGATCAAAGTTTTAGGTGGAGTTTTTATACTAATGCGAAAAATAAATTTTAACTAACGAGATTAACTAGGTGATTAAAAAGCATAGCGAGCCATGATCCAACAGGTTATCTCCCACAGGAAAAACTTGATAAGGAGTGTGTTTTATCGATTCGATTCATATGATATTCACGGAGTCAACTCTTTATTCTTACGTTAATATCGACCGACTCTCACTTAACCCCCCACACTAGGTTTATTAACCCTCCCACTTTAGAGAGCTAACTCTTTAACATGGTTGACGAATAATAAAAAGCCGTTGAAAAACCTCACAAAAACATAATTTTAACGTATCACTTAGGTTGCCAATCTAACAATTAAGACTATGGTTTAGTGATTTTAAAACATGTTTTGCACATCTCGTAAAAATAAAATTTCACTTAGGCATAGTCGGAGATCATCACTTAGATTGTCAATCTAACAATCGGGACTATGATTAGTGATATCCATATCTCACATCTCACCGCAAAAATACATTTATAAGCTCGATGTAACCGTGAACAAAGTTGTCAATTTTATTCAAAGTTAGGAAAATGATCAAAACGGGTTTTAAAACATGAGTTTATCATACGAACGCGTTAATTTACGCGCACACAACTCCCATCTCGTCTCCCGAGGGTCAATTTTACCCGTTTTCACATAATTAAGCTATGTTTAGTTTAACTACTCATATTAATTGAAAATAACAACGAAAATAACAAAGCGAAGAAAACAAAAGCGAAAAAGATAACTACAATTTATATAGATATACGTATAGATATATATATAGATATATATAGATATAGATATATATATAATATACGTATATATATATATTTATACTAATTGCATAAAATAAAAGAAAGCAATAAAAAGCGGAAACGAAATTATATTAAAACTATAACTAGTCGGGTTATTACACCGACATTATAACGACATATATATTACATATAGGCCCCCAAAACATAATTAAAAAGAAAGGAAAAGAAGAAGAGATGGGAAAGAAGAAGGGGCACCGTTCTTTGCTTGATGCTCTGCTATATATAGGCAAATATAAGGGGGCGGATCGATCCGAAATTGTGCGGATCGATCCGAGCTCATCATCACTAATGATTACATGTAACATGCAAAAAGCATATGCGAGGAGAATATAATTATATATAATTATATATTAAACTTCTAAAATTCATATCTCGAGTTGTAGACCTCCAAAAATCATGATTCAAACGTCATTAGAAAGCTCTCGGAAAATTCTTCAACTTTCATGAAGGACACTTCTTCAGAAAACGTCGTTTTGATGGGCCATTCCCATTACGTGTCGTTTCACGACATTTTCCTTATTACAAATCAATTAGCCACTTGACCACCATTTGAGTTGTAGAAATCCGATTGACTTGATTCAAAATCCATTGGAAAGATTTCTTGAAGATATACAACTTTCATGAAAGATTCTTTTTCAGAAAACGCCGTTTTGATGAGCCATTCGTATGTCGTGTCGTTTTCGGGATTTTTACTATTACGAATCGATTAGCCACTTGGTCATAACTCGAGTTGTAGACCTCCAATTAACATGATTCAAAATGCGTTGGAAAGCTCTATCAAAGATCTACAACTTTCATTAAGGACACCTCTTCAGAAAATGCCGTTTTAATGGGCCATTGGTTAAGTCGAAGATATAAATCGTTAGTGACACTACGAACCACCGATCCACTTGACCTTTTAAGCTTGTGGCACAGTCTTATATCCCTAAAAACACCTCTTTTAGGCCTCAAAAGCGTGTCGTTACTTCCTGGGATTTTGGTTAACCTAAAATTCTGCAATAAACCACCAAAATACGGCGTAAATCCGACCCACGACACTCTCGGTTACTAAACCGGTACAAAAACTAGTAAAAACACATAAAAACACGATATTTTACAAAATAGTCACGACTTATATATTTTTATGAAATTTAGGAATTAATGACTTTAATTGATATAAAAGTGCTCAAAATGATATCAAAAGTGGGTTGAAAATTTATAAAAATAACGGTGAATTTTTCCGTTATCGTGTAGTGAGTTATGATTGTCATGTTTTAGGAGTTCCTTGAAGTTTGATCTCCTTGAGTTAAATCTTTAGTAGGGCGCTTGTAAAGCTAACGTTATAGTTTCTTTTGCGGTGTTAAACAAGAACCAAGGTGCTACCTCCAAAGATGCCATGTTTGATTTTCGACCATTTTCGTGCCCTTTTGAAATTATACCTTATATGGTATTTTATTCTTCATGTAATCCTCACTTGAGATCTTTAAACACAACAAATCCTCTCGGCTTGGTGTAAAGTGAATTATCTCCGTAACATAACTCCATAGGCCTTTCTTTCGAACAAATTCATGCTTTCTTACCTTTCAAATCAAGAAACAAATTCTCTTCAAAGTTCTAAATTGTTGCACTCCCATCATTCATGCAAATTCAAAGTTTGCTGAATATTTTAATGTCAGAACATTATTTTTACTTGTGTCTATTCTCAGCTCCCCTCCTAACTCCTAAGGGTAGTGTCGATATTGTAACTATTTCACCTAATGCTGCCTGTTCCTTTAAGGGATGCATATCTTCTTTTACTGGTCAAATTTTTTTTTTAAGCCTATCATGACATTCCTCTTCAGTTACTTATCTTTAACCTTCTATCAATTTTTGCTAAACTAGTTTCAAGCAGAAGGCAGAATTTTTCAAGATGTCTTCCGAACTTATTTAGCCAATCGACGTTTGAGTTCTAAACTTTTGATCTCCATTTCATATTATTGTACCTTGTACCTTCAATTTTAAACCTCTTTGGGCCATTTAGAGTCATGAACATATATATATCATTTTGACTTTCCACTTTCACATTTTGGTGGCGTTTTACTACAATTTTGTTACACGGTTGAAAGTCTATTTTATTTTAACCGTTTCATTTCCACACGGGGAATAACCTCGAGCATTTATTCCTTGGCGATGTACTATTCCTCTCAGTAGTGCGACCTTGAACCTTTGATTTGAATCGTCAATGATTTTCTTAAACTCTCTTTGGAGGTTTGAAATAATTCCTTGAAATCAAACCTTACCCGATAATCCTAAAATGTCATTTCCTCTTCACTCAAAATCTTGTTTGCCGCTTACTTATCCAAACTTTGGATATTCCCTTACAATTTCTTAGGAAAATTTCTATTTCCTTTAAATCTGTAATAACCTCTCTTGACTATTGCAAACTTGGACACTTCTACGACAAGTGTTTAATTTCATTCTGAGACCTACTTCATGTTGAGATTCTTGCTCTCTTTTGATTTCTATCTTTCTAGTCCTTACGGTGCTCGACCTTGTACCTTTACTTTGCTTTTCTACATTGTGTGATGTCTCCTTAATTAAGAAACTCATGTGAATCGAAGATTTTTCTAGTTAGCTAACATCCATCTTTGTTAATCAAATGATTAACAATCAAGGTCACTTCCTTAATGTTTTCAAGCTCGGTGTTCTCTTTTTCATACATTGAGAATATCTTCAAATCCATCTCAGTGATGTTTCCTAAACGCCTCCACTTTCAAAGGTTTATATGAAAGCTATTACCATTCTTCCAAGTTGCCTCACGAAATCCTTGTAGACCACCGTATCTTGCAATTCCACTCTCTCAAAAGAATTCCATCTGCAAGGTGTTCCTTTGTTGTCCTTCTAGTGGCCATCTTTTGTATTATGATACAAGTGCCTCTTTCTTCATTCCAGAACCAACTTCAACTTTCTCCAACGCGGATTTTTTCTTGTTTTGCTTGTAACCCAAGCAAACTTTCTTATTCAAGTGCATTGTACCCTTCTTGGCTTACCTAGTTGACATACCACCACTGGTACTCAACTTGTTAATTTCAACTTCTTTTACTTTCCAAGTTAACCCTAATTGGCATAAGGATTGAATCGGACCGTCGAGAGAGAAGGTAGTGGTAAATGCATGTTCCCCATCCCCAAGAAGTCTCGAAGTCTTTCGGCCCGAATCCTTGTAGTTCTTCGGCGAGTTTGTGGTGCCATGATGGAAGTTGGGATAGAAAGAAGTCAAGTGTGCTGAGAAGTGCGATTTAATTTGGGAAGATTCGACTTTCGGGCATAGGTCGCCAGGAGCAATCAAAGAGTGTGGAACCGATGATTACAAGATTTGAGGCGGTTGATGAGTTCGTGAAGAAGCAAGATGAAGATCCAGTTGTTTCGGTTACAAGTGAGTGGTTTGGAGCCCAACCAACCCTTAGTCACGAGGAGTTAGATGAAGATGGCAACAGATTATTGGCATTGGAATCGGCTTTGGGTTACGAATGCAGAAGCTCGAGAAGGACAATGAAGAATGATAACCTTGAGATGACAATTGCGGTTCCTCTCGGAGACCAAGAAGTACAAGAATTGGAGCGATCTGCTGGCAATCTTTCATGAAGATAAAGATAGAAGAACACGAGTTTAGGATGAAGTGGAGCGACAACACGAATCATGAGACCGAGTTGCTTTCTGACAAGCCAGCGAAAAGATTGAAGTAGATCGTCGCTACCTCGAGATAGCTCAAGGCAGGTAGAAGAGTTGGGAAGATGGAAGAAGAAGAAGGCATGCGAGTTGAGGAGGCGAAACACTTCGCAAAATTCGAGTTCAAGTACCTCCTCGGTTACATTCGAGTTTAGAGGACTCAAACTCCTCTTAAGGGAAGGAATGTAACACCTTGACTTTTCGTAAAAGGTAAAAATAGTCATTGGGCGTGTTTACTACGACCCAATTATTATTTGTCCTATTTATGTAATTAAAAAGGATTTAGTTATTTAATTAATGATCGATTAAATGGCTATATAAAGGAATTAATCCCCAAACTAATTCATTATTAGTTCACACGCAATTTACGAAAAAAAAGAGAGGAAGGAACAAACAGAGCGAAGAAGCAGCGCAAGAAGAAAACGAAATAAAAGGAAGAGCCGTGTGATCAATCCGTTCATCCCTGATCAAGATCTTTGCCAGGAGAGAAAGTGATCGACTGCGATGAGGCGCAACTTTGGAAAATAACATCTCTCGATTTACGTAAGTTTTCGGTTTAGCCTCTAGTTTTTCGGTATTCAGAGAGTTCGATTCTTGAAAAATTCGTATCTTTTAATCCGTGAGCTGCTTTCGCTTGGCCGTGAGTAGCCGAAACGATCGTCTTGAAGCATAGATTAATCTAAAAATAGTTTCACAGTAGTAAACCCAGGTAATCTTCTGTTTTTCAGGCTCTTCCAGTTTCGGTTTTCAAAGAAGAAATAGGATTTTAGGGTTTTAAGTTGATCACATAGGTTTTAGGGTTGATGATCAACAATTGTTGCGATTGTTGGGTGTTTCTTGTCGGTGTTGCAGGCAATTAAGGTAAAGAGGCTCTTCCTATGATTCCAATTATCGTTTATAAGGTTTAGATCAAGTTTTAAGGTGTTTAAGATGTTTTAATGCTAGGAAGATGTGTTTTTCGTTGATCAAGGATCATAGGTGTTCTTGGAAGAGTTAGATATGTTTATTTACGTTTTACTATGTTTAAATTGCTGTTATTTTGGGTTAGAAACTGATTTGGATCGAACTTGAGGATTTTAGGGTTCTAGTCGAACCCAGGTGGACCAGCGTCCTGGCCTCTGCAGACGGGCGTCTACTTGCGGCACATTTTGACGAAGCGTCTGGCTTTCTGGGCGGGCGTTTGAAGTGTTGTTTACATTCGAGGGTTGAAATCGTTTTAGGTAGGCGGGCGCTGGGGTATAGTGGACGAGGCGTCCAATAAGGTGACAGATGGGCGTCAGGAGCCTTAAGCGGGCGTCCCAGCTTGTTTTGTCCTTCTTCCTTTGTTAGTTGTTGTTCAGCCTTATAAGCATGATTTAGCTTTATGAAACCTTTATATATGACATATTAAATGGTATAAACTTGAACAAGCCTGAATTGAGCTTGATTCGTTCGGTTAAAACACCGAATGTACTCTTAAAGGGAGTTGAAGTTCGGATCCGTCGGAAGAAGCATGATAGGCTTGTGCTTTGATGGAGTTAGCATTCATCAATGTACGTGTAATTGCTAGGACTTGTCCGTGTCTAAAGTGAGTCTAGGAAGAGAGTAGTTTGTGTGAGGGAGATTATTTGAAAACACTTGGGTGGCTAGCTAATCATCCTAATAATCAACGTACTTGACTAGTAAAAGATTAAACAACATGTCTCTCTTGGCTGGGCACCCCAGGCTAAATCGCGATGCATGTGCTACCTCAAAGGTGGAGAGAACTCAGAGGTCAAAGACCCTAAATGCCGGAGGACTCTGGCGAGGTGTGCGTGCTATCGAGTCTACCTTTCTAGACTCCGGGGATATTGGTGTGATCCACTAATATGTTGCAAAAGAGTGTTCCTGAGGTGGAAGAACTCCGTAGGTCATAATGACCCTAAGCACGGAGGGACTACGCTGCAAGGTGGATCGCGTAGTGCCCTTGAGTGCCGTTTGTAACACGGATAAGCTAAGTAGTAGCGTTTAGTCAATTCATGTTGATGGACATGAAATGAACCCCTATTGAGTCGGTCACCACGAGATAACTAACTAAGCGATTAAATATCTTTTCTTTATAAATCTTAATTGTTGTCGTAGCTTCTCACTTTTACTAAGTACTTTGTACTTACCTCCTTTGCATTTTCTTTTGTATGCATTGTGGGGTGAGAAGGCGAACAGTTGATCAAGTGTAGGCGACGGCTTTTTGAAGACTTAAAGTCTTGACGAAGCTTAGATTATTTTCTTTGTAAAGGTTGTATTAGACTCGGTTGTATTTCTTCTCTTAGATTTGTTGTACTTCTCTTTTAAGGCATCGTATTGTATAAGTCTTTGGGGTTTTTAATCGTTGTAATCTTAACTATCCATCTTTAGCATGGTTAATTTCTATTCATAGTAGCTTTTATGTTTTTACCCGAGTCTTTTTAGCTTCCGTTTGCTCTTATTTGATACTGACGACGTAGAGGCTTGCGTATAATATTAGATTTATTTAATGCTATACTGTGCGCGAGCGCTTTCTCTTCCGGATAAGGGCTCGGGTATCCGGGAGGCGGGCGTTACAACAACCCTCAATGTGTTGATCACAAGGGTGACCACACATCAATTTTTCGACTAAGAATTCTTTTATATGGAATCAAATCCTCTCAAAGATGATATATTCTCTCCAAACATTTCTTCCTCTCTATCACTACTTTTATGACTCTTTACAATAATTGTGTCATAAATTGCGATTCAAGCAATAGCGAGTTGATTTGAAGTAGTTGTTTGATTGATATGAAGAAGGTTGTTGCATGCACCAGGCAATCGATTGAATAAGGTCGGTTTGACCATCATCGAGCAAATTCTCTCAGCATGACTCATACCCGAAAAGATTCACAAGGCACAAACCTCTAATATTGATGGATGAACAATTGAAAGATACAGATGCCATGAACATTTGAGTTGAACCTCATTTATAAATTGATCAAGTAGCGCATTCACATTTATCAATGTGGCCCACATTTTGTTCCATTAATATTTTTATACATTTCCTTAATATTTGTATACCTATGTATGTAAATGAAATGTATATATGAGGTGAAACACGTGTGAATTAAAATTACACTAAAATTGTTTAAGTAAAATTCAGATGGATGCTTTTCAAGATACAGACTCTCTGAGTTACTTTCATTATTCCGTTACATGAATGTTTTGGTCTCAATAATATTACCATATCGGTCTTCTTTTTTTCTTGCTTGACTGTATGCGGTCCTTTTTTTTTGGAAAGATACCTTATAAATTTACGGATTTGGAAGAATGCGTTTTAATAAAAGAAAAGAAAAGAAAAAGAAAAGTATATTTTACACAAAAGTAAACTTCCTCTATTTTTATTTTGGACATTGTAGATGACACCAAACTCAATGTAATCGTTAGGAGCACCACAGCGAAATTCGATCGCTCCAGGGTTGAATTTATGCGAGAAAATTTAGGGCGCCGGCTTATTTAGTCTTGTTGACTAAAGAAATGGCTTATTTAGTCTTTTCTTACTAAGAAAATGGTCTAAACAATCTTTTAGACCATTTTCTCACGTCCAAATCAAGTCCCAGCGTTTTAGGTGTTTTTGGTACCAAACTAAACCACAATTGGGAAGGTGAACCCCAATAGAGGATTTGAGGACACTTAAGATCGTGCATGCACATTTGTGAAAAAAATGGGAGAAAATGCGGCGGTCAAACTTTTTTTAAGTACAAGCGATATGATTATATTGACCATTTCTTTTCCAAAGAGACTATATTTGCCATTACCCGAAAATTCGACTACGAAAAGGGATGAACACATATTTCCGACCTTTGTAAAGTCAAAATTTAGGCGAAGTGTGATGTTTTGAGTAGATCATTGTGATGAGAACACCCTTTATTTTTCTTTGGCAGACTTACGAGTTACCAACCCGAGTTCACGAGGATTTATAGAGTTGACAAGGATAGCCATTGCTATGTGTTGAGAATATTCTAGATACATAAAATAATGGAAAATAAATCATTGTAATCAAGCGCATTTATTGTGTATTATTAGCTTGTATTATGGTTTGGGTAGTATATAATCACAGGGAATGAGGAGAAGGACATAAATATTTCATCAATTGAGTAGAAGGGCGATCTTTTGAAACTTTTGCATAACGGACAAAAATATTTATCCTTTATCGAAATTCCTTTGTTTAAATTCACCTGCCGAAATTCAGCACGAAAATTCACTAATTTTCAAAATTCATTGTCGAAATTCACTGAGTTTGGGATTCATACGTCGAAATTCATTGATTTCGGGATTCAACTGAGTAGATTCAACGATTTTGGGATTCAACTGTTTTCTCCTTCTCAGCTATAAAATTATCACGATTGTCTTTCTCCTACTATAAAATGTGTAAATTGTCCTATTACTTAAAATATTCAGTTGTGTCCTTATCACCTAATTTACATATAATCACCTCTATCGTACTCAAACAAATCAATGGAAATTCGGTTTATTACTCTATTTTGGTATCGAACATTTAGACTAACGATCTTTCGAGCAGTTCAATCGTAAAGAAATTCGTTTGAGTGGGGTTCATTACAGTAATCTACCACGAACCCTCACCACGTCTTCATGCTTTGTTTATCCTTTGATTTTTACTGTCTTGATGTTTTGTTATTTCCTTTAATTTTCTTAGTCATTAAACTAAATTGCTCGTCATTCATGATCATCTTTCAAACCCCGTAAACAACTTCAGCTTAAGTCATGTCGATTTTTTTAATTCAATGGTAAACTACAACTAAACCTCTGTTTTTCAATAAATATTTCTTTATTTTATTCTACCTTTTCTCTCCCATCATCTTATGCCATATATTTACTGCCTCTCTTGCCTCATCCAATTGCTTCTTCCCTTTCGTGTTTTAGATTTAGTCTATTAGGGTTCGTACAACCATCCATTCAAAAGTTTATTAAAGATTTTACAATCCTCAGTTCCAAATTTTCTTAATTAGGGGTACAACCCTCCATGTGTTGATCACAAAGGTGACCACACATCAATTTTTTCCAACTAAGAATTCTTTTTATGGAATCAAATCCTTTAAAAGATGATATATTCTCTCTAAAATTTCTTCCTCTCTATCACTACTTTTATGACTCTTTATAAAAATTGTGTCATCATTGCGATTCAAGCAACGAGTAGGTTGATTTGAAGAAGTTGTTTCCAGATTGATATGAAGAAGGTTGTTGCATGCACCATGTGAAGGTAGCAAGATTAATTCATTACGAGCCAATCTCCATGTTCATTCCATTCTCATTGGGATTGCTAAGGGGCATGTTGGCAATATTCTAGATACATAAAATCATTGATAATAAATCCTTGTATTCAATTGCATTTATTATGTGTTATTGCGTTTATATTATGGTTGTGTAGTATAGAATCACCTCTATTTTACTCAAACAAATCAATTGAAATTCAGTTATATTACTCTATTATAAAAGAAAACATTTGGAAGTCCTCTTCTTCATTGTCAGTATCTTTTTGGGCTACCTTAGTAAGAGTCTCAGCCTTGTTGACGGTCTCCATAGGAACCAATGGACAATTCTTAATAATTCTTCAAAGTTGGTAGTCCATTGACTCGATATAAAGCCTCATCAAGTTCTTCCATTACATGTGCCCGACCCATCAATGTATGGGGGCCTTGACAAGAGACAACCCACTTAGAAGTAATGGTAGATTGCAAATAAGTAGGTCACTTTTAGATTGAGAACGTTTTTAATCACATATATTCATTTTTGAAGATAGACTCATGAAAACCTAAATACCCAGTATGAGACAGAAATGGAACAGACCAAATATCAACCCAAATATCAACCAAAATGAAGAGAACTATCAATTTGTCACACATATGCGCATAAAAATTGGTAACATTTAAACAGTTTGGTTTACAAAGACAAATATTTATAGAAGAATGTTAGCATACCTTCCACGGTGATGAATAGCAGCAACCCATGCTGACACACACGCCTCCGTAAGTTGAGATCATATTCATAGTTATGTTCTTTGTGAGACTTAGTAAGTTGGCGACTTCATTGTCAAAATTCAAGCTTCATTGGCCACTAGTCTTCCCACGCGTAACGTTTATTTCCATTGAGGAAAGTTATTGTGATTATTCAATGGCCACCAGCGCATGATCGACTCTTACTTGGCAAACCGCATAGAATTATCTTAATGATCTTTTTCGGTCTCCAAACATTCTTTGTTTTTTGGCGTTATTCTATTAATAAGGGAACATACCCTAGTGAATATTCGAGGATATTCTCCATTTTCCTGCATCTTAAAATTCTCAATTATGTCCCTTTAAGGCGGTAGTAAACAAACCTTCTT